>JZLH01S0013515.1:35417-47666 GCA_001188425.1 Eucidaris tribuloides
AGGCCCGCACGCGGTACACGTGCGGGCCGTTGAGGTAAGTTCGCAGGCTGCATACATGCTGCAATAATCCGGCCATGAACGACGTGTTGTTTTGCTGTCATGTATGTCGCGCTCAAGATCAAGCGCGCGCAACCAACGCGCGCGTCCATTTTAATAATACGCGCTATGTAGTGTATTTCCTATGGAGCCGAGCGCGTTGTAGTGCGCACTAAAAAAATTCTTCGGTATTTGAGCGTACGCACTCGATCTACGTTACCATGGTAGTTAAACTTTGCGCGGGTTTAACGCAGGTTTAACGCGGGTCTAACTAAACCCACCTTATGAGAATAGCAATTTGAAGTTAAACTGAGCGTGAGTTTAATTAAACCCACGCTCGGTTTAAACCCGAGCTTAGTTTAATTTGTATGAGAATACGGGCCATACTATTTTACTCTCTACTACATTTTTTTTTTTACAAACACATCAATTCAATTTTCCTTTCTTTTAATGTTTTATTAATTTTCAGTTTTTGATTCGATGTAGTGTTATTTTAATTTGTAAGAAATTTTCCAATGAGCTTTCACTTTTCAAGTATTTATACTGTTACATGTACCAAAGTAATGGCATGCTTGTGTTATGACAAATAGTGTTGTTCCAATTAAGATTGAACTTAATATGCTCACAGTTGGTAGGCCTATTGGTGATGACAGTTAGGAACTTATGGCTACTTCGTTCAAGTTGTATAGCCAGGTAGAGGCTGGGTAATTTGCAGGCACATACCTTGGTCCGTCGTGCTACGCAAATCAGGGTCTGAACAATCTGTGCTGCAGACTAGTACTTAAGCCCTGCATTACAGCTGCTCCAGCTCTGATTAGCCTTGGCTCAAGGTGCTGTGGAATTTGGTGCCAAAATAAATTCTGTGCATGCAGAGCCCGGATGCAGAGTAGGGTCAAAGCACAAGCGGAAATTAGCATTTGGTTTTTATTAATTTTTGTTTATTTCTCAGGGCCAGCCAATTATCGGCCGATGCATTTGGTGCTTGGATAATCTTAAAGGCAAGGTTCACCCTGACGTCAAGTTAGTTTAACCCGAAATTTAGGACTGGGCTATTTCATAGGTTGTTGACTGCGGGCGGGGGGTGGGGACATGAATCTCATTTGGAGCGCGCGACCACGCTGAAATTTGGCATGCAGGTCCTTTCATTGTAAACTCTAAGTCTGTGTAGTAATTTTTGGGAAAAAATCAATCGCTAATTAATATAAATTAATTAGGGCCTATACAAATTTATGCATGAAAAACATGATTTGCATGTAAAACACTCAATTTCACTTGAAATATTGTAATTTTTGGCAGAAGTGATCTTTGTGGCCTTCTTAATTAGTTTTCATCATTTAAAATTGCAAAAGTCAATTTTTTTAAATGTATTTCTTTGTTTTTCGAATTTCTTATGTATTTCTTTGTTTTTGTAGCTGTTGGTTTTTATTGTTTTTTTTACATGAAATTTATTGCAGACCATTTAGAAACCAAAATAACCTGAAAATTAATTATGAAGGTCAATTATAATAGAAAATAATGACCTTTTTATGAATTTCAAGATATCAGACAAACTCCATTGACTTTGTACACAAATCACATAAATGAGCCATTTTTCGGCCATGTTTGGCATGACATTGTCTCACGAAAAGTCATGTGGCGTCACGATGCTGTACCCACTTGTCTCGAATGTGGTCTCATAAGTTGCGCAAGACTTCAAAGAAAAAAGTCATAGAATTGAGCGGCATTTACCATTAGTGCGTTTTAAAAATAATTGCGCGAAACGTCGAAGGGGGGGGGGGCATCATGGCCCCTCAGTCCTTTTAGGGTTAAGGCACTGTATAACAATGTTTTCCAGTTTAAAAATCTGAGCTACATGTTTCCTCATGCTACTAGTGTCTTTGATACAGTCTAAAAATGAAGCCCTGAAAAAATTGCAGTGTATAAACAATCATTAAGTGCTTTAAAAAAGCGAAAATCATTGAGAGACCATTATAGCTTTTCTCCATAGACTGCTGTGTTGCAGAATTTCCTATCGCCCGATATAAAATTAATGTGCCAATTTGTATCTGCACATATTGCACATATTGTACTAGTGACAGCATAACTGTCCAAACTTTTGTGTTCTAGGGTGTTTATTTGTCCATTCAAACACTGTCAGATATGTCAGATAGCAAAGTTTGACAATTTTTTAAACGGGTCTTCCACAGTGTTATATAGTGTCTTTAAAGTGATAGGCTAACATTGTGGAGCTTCAATTTAAAAAATTGTCAAACTTTGATATCTGAGCTACATAGTAGTGTTCAAATGGACAAATAAACACCCTAGAATACAAAAGTTTGGAAAGTTACACTGCCAATGGCAAGTTATACATGAATAAACAATAAAACTCGGGGCGAGTTTTATTAACCTATAGGTGAACACACAGTAAGTCTATGGGAGGAACTGGGCAAGTGAATCTGGTCAACTTACGATTTCACTTTTTTAAAGCACTAAATAATCATTTTGAAATACAATTTTTTCAGGGCTTCATTTTTAGACCTCATCAAAGACACTGGTAGCATGGGGAATCATGCGGCTCAGATTTTTTTAACTGTGGTAAATGTTAGCCAATACCTTTAAATAAAAGCAGAGCAATGAGAGAAACATATTAATGAACGTTTGGCGAAAATCCATTGAAGAATAACAGAGTTATGGAATATTTAAGTTTTAAATTTGTGACGTCACATGCGAGCAGCTCCCCACATGTCATGTGATATAAATTCCATAAAGTGCCGTTTTCTCAGAAATTTGAAAAAGATTTTACCTGTGCATTCAATATACGGTATTACAAGAAACATTATTTCATACAGTCTTCTATGAAAAAACAACAACATTCACTTATCATGAACCATTAAAAAAATTGCAATTTATGGTAATTTATATTATATGACATATAGGGAGCTGCTCGCACGTGACGTCACAAAATTAAAACTTTGAAACGTCATAACTCTGTTATTCTTTGGTGGATTTTCGCCAAACTTTCATGAATATGTTTCTCTCATTTTTTTCTGCTTTAATTTATACAAACCAACTTGACGTCAGGGTGAATCCTGCCTTTAATGTGCATGCTTCAACCGTTAATGTGATCGATACTAGTAAATAGGCGGGGTGTGATTAAAGATAAGATTGAGTACTTGCAGAACAAAACATTCTGTAAACTCATGGTATTCTGTAAATGTCACTGTAGTTTAGGAGAGAGTAGTTGAAAAACAACAGAACCTTTCGTTTTTGACAATCCTTACATAAATCCGCTCCGCTGACAAAGTACTAACACAGAAATCAATAGGTGAGACAATGTTAATTGTGACATTGCAACTGAGGGGTTCTCAGATGGGAAATTCACCTGTTCAAACTGCCAATCCTAAAAATATTTTCCTTACATGTGAAGTGAATTAGTCCCACATTATAATGCAAATGTAATATAATTATACCTGGAAAGCAATGAACCGTTGAATTTGATGAAAGATTTTTCATCAACCAGTACTCTAGATTCTCTTTAATAATGGTATGACTTTGTTCAATTCATTCAAGCTATCGACTGACCCTGAAGAATGTGTCATCTCCGCTTGGGGAGAGGTGGGCAGGTTAAAGACATTTTTTTACTACTCGATATTGAAACCAAACATCATTGTTTCCTGAAGACTATATACATAATACTGATTTTATTTGGAAGTGTAAATTAATCCTTAAATAAATACGCCATATCGTCTCTGTATATTGCAGCAAACGCCCAGGAATGTTACGGTTGTCGTGGCGCACCGACGGAAGAATGCCTTCGTGAGCAGGATGCTAATTCAACTATCATCTCCTGCGTCTTCGGAATTTGTGATTCTACCAACTATACTGCTGAAACTATTGGTACGATGTCTTAGTTAAAGCATGGTGCTATGAAATACTCTTTTATAGCTCCATGGTTAAAGTTTCACTGTGGTGATTGCTTTAAAGGTTAGTGACATGATTGGGAACACTTGAAAATGCCTCAAAAACCAAATGAGTTGAAATATATACCAACTATACACTAGCAGGAGTGGATCTCCCACCTGGGAGGATTTGTCTGTAATTTGTTTACTTGAGGAGAATCAAGCATAAACATAGGACTATCTTAATTTCATCCGGGGACGATAAAAATACCGCATAGAGATGCCACACAGCCGAGTTCGTGCTACAAGTGATATTGACATTTTATTTAGAATGAGTCAACGTTTGACTACAAGATTTTCACAGGAGAATCCTTGCATAGTTTACTTGATTCTAGAGTAGTTTCAGCCCAAGTTGAGGACTACCCCCAATCATGTCATTTACCTTTACGCTAATCGAAAAAGCACCAAATACCAAATGAATGTAACTACTACTGGTGTGAATAAATATTTTCCAGATTTCGTTTGGGAACAAATCAACAATATAATATCTGCTAATCAACTTGATAGAAAACAAATATAATTTGTTTTGTAAATAAAAGTTGTCAGATAAATTCAGAGTAAAATCAAATGAATGAATAAATGGAAACGAATTTCACGTTTGTCGTCGAAGAATTGGTCAAAACGTCAATTACTTTTCAATTTTATATGCATTTTACACCAAAACTCGATATCGAATGCAAAAAAATATACAAAAAGATAGAAAGTCGGAACTGTATATTTATCACAAAATAATGTCAAAACAGTCTGTCAGTAGTAAATGAATGGTATCCTGAATGGTAAATGGTGTTCATTTGTCTGGTAAATGGTGAGTTTGTGGCAGTTGACTGGTAAGTGATCTCTCAATGGTGTGTCAGTGGTATTATGCTGAATAGAAACTGGTGCTGATGGGTATGGGAGATGGCATACACAAAATGCAGACTGACTGGTAAATGGTGTGTCAATGGTACGTGCTGAACGGTAATTAGTATTCAATTGGTGGTAAATGGTATATTGACTAGTTAATGGTCTTTTAGTGGTGTTTCAATAGTATAGGTTGAATGGTAAATGGTATACACATTGTAGATTGACTGGTAGATGGTCTCTCAATGGTGCTTGAATGGTATCCCAATGGTATAGTGAATGGTTTTTCAGTTCAGTTTGGTTTTATTTCTGCATTTTTCAACATATCAAACTTAACAATAATTACAATTCAAGTCAATAATCATATTATTAACTTTCTACACTATGTCAATGACAATATAGAATTTAAACATTTCAAGTTCATGATTCAACAATAATACAAAAAAACAACCAATAATATATTATATAATGTTGTTGTTGTTATTACAATTGCAGTATTGTTTTTGTTTGTTTTCATTGTCTTTAATATAATTTGATAGTATGTACACGTTTTCAATAATTCAGAATAATTATCATATAGTATATTGACATTACATTGATTATGATTCAAGAAATTTTGATATTTGAAAGAAATATAAGGAAGCAAAATCTATTTGAGAGTATTTATAAATTGTTAGAAATAATGATGATTTATTTCCTAGATTTGTCATTGATATAATTAACTAAAATTTAAATTTGTCTAATTGTGGGGGAATGAAGTAAGTGTGATTGAAAAGAAATGCAGCAGTCCTCACATCATAAGCATTGAACTTAAAACGATGAAGGCCTGGAAAAAAAGAGGGGGAACAGTGCAGGATAGTTTGCAAGTTGTGCAGTGCGGTGGGTGGTACATGTATAGTTCTTCAGCCTCTCAGTAATACTTCGTGAATTGGGTCGGGTTGTTGCAATGACTTAGGTACTTGTAGATTACTGTTGTAAATATACATGTATTGAATTAATCGTTAATTGTATTGAGACAAAATAAATTTGTTGGCATTTGTTTTGAAGGAATAAAGTGACGTCCATGATTTCAGTGTTTCAGGTAAAGAGTTCCATATGTCTCATCCGTGATGTCTGATTGATTTGTAAGCCTTTAATGTTTTTGGATTGTTCAAATGAAAATTTGAAAAGCGTCGTGTAGAATATGAGTGTATGTTTGCATTGTGAATGAA
Source organism: Eucidaris tribuloides (assembly GCA_001188425.1). Classification (NCBI taxonomy): domain Eukaryota; kingdom Metazoa; phylum Echinodermata; class Echinoidea; order Cidaroida; family Cidaridae; genus Eucidaris; species Eucidaris tribuloides. The sequence goes on from JZLH01S0013515.1 coordinate 41,443, forward strand.
GAAGTTTTGAAATAAGGGTGGCAGAAGATTTGCAGAATATTTCAACATAAAGATAGCTGTTCAGTATGCTTTAATTTCCTTAAAAATTCGTGTAGTATGAGCAAGATAATGGGAATGTGAACAAATTCTAACTGCTTTCTTTTGTAATAATAAACAGAGTCTGAATTTCAGTTTTGCTACAATTACCCCAGGCAATATTACAGTAGTTAAGAAAAGGAAGGATGAAGGCATTGGTAAAATGGTGAAATGTTTTTCAGTTGTAATGAATGTGTTAATTTGCATAACCAGTGAAAAGCGCAGTGTTATTGATTATTTACATACTTTATCGAAGTTTTAAATAAATCAATTTAACATTTCTATAACAATCTATAATAAAGTAGCACCCCCTCAATGCGAAAAATAAAACAGTAGGTAACCATGACATTTCTAGCCCTTAATATAGATAGTATATGAAGAGCTCAGTTCGAAAAGGCGCAAAATCCAGTTTTCACTAAAGATGAATTATTATTGTCACCAAATTTGCCAACTACTGATATAGTTATGGTGTAAAAACTTAAGTTAAATTCCACGATTAAGTACGAATTATCTCGGGTCTAAGTTATTCAGACAAACAAATTTTCTCCAAGTTACTGAAGTGGATTTAGTGCCTTTTGGAACTAAGCTCTTCATATATAGGAATTGCAAAATCACCAATGGTGGAAATGGAATGGTAAGCCAATGGAACGTCAATGGTATGCCAATTAATGGTGGAAGCGAAATGGTATGTCAACGGCGAAAGGTAAATCGAGGGTATGTCAATGGGAAACCATCGATAGAAGGTGAATTGCATGCCAGTGATAAGTCAATGATCGACAGTGAATGGTATCCCAATGGTAGACCAATGGTGGACTGTGAATGGTATGTTCTATGGTAGACCAATGGGGGATTTTGAATGGTAGACCAATGGTGAATAGTGCATGGTGTTTCAATGGTAGACCAATGGTGAATGTTACAAAAAAGTCCTAATTGATATTTACCTTTATGCAAATTAGGTCCGCAAATGGTAGCCCAGTGTTATACCATTAGGGTAAAACATTTGTCCAAAAAATGTTAATTAGGTCGAATGGTAGATGAATGGTACCCAATGGTAGATTGTATATGGTATTTTCAATGGTAAATAAGAATGGTATTTGAAGGGTATACCATTGATCATTTTTGCAAGGGCCAGAAAACACACAAACGCGGAAATCGACAAAGCAATTGTTTTATTTCATCACAATGATAACTAAAAACACACTTAACTTATTTACAGGTGCAACACATACCTATCAGATCGTCAGACGGAGTTGTGCCCTACCAGGGGCCCAGACCGGTTGCACCGATGATACCGCTGAAATCGAGCGCCGAGAGCAGCTGGTATCTGGCAACCAATCCCTACCCTTCCGGATCCTTGCTGGCCGCCAATGCCATTGTTCCGGCAATCTCTGCAACAATATGTCCTTCGAGTTACCAGGTAATGTTTGGATGAGGCCAGATATTTCTTGTACGCGCGCACACACACACACACACACACACACACACACACACACACACACACACACACACACACATAAATGCACGCATACATACATACATACATACATACATACATACATACATACATGCAACAGCAATAATAACACCAATAAATTATCAATAACAATTACGTCGCTGAGTGGTTGGCCAGCAACTAGGACAATTTCTATCGCCAGATGCGTTTGGTGATTGGATAGTTTGTGCATGGTCCAACCGTTAATGGGATCAATACTACAAAGGGCAGGTTGGGGTGTAATTGCAAAAGTCGTCCCCGTATTTAAAAAAGATGACCCAACTGGAATAATTAATTACAACCCAATTTCATTATTACCATCCATATCAAAAATATTTCAGAAAAAATGCTCCCAAAAGACTAGAATTGTGTTAATGGTACTAATTACTTTGAACACAGAATTAATTGACATATCCTCCTGGTTTAAATGTAATTAACTGTCGTTAAACATTGCTAAAACAAATTTTATACATTTCAAAACTTGGCACTTAAATACTGAATAACAACAGCATACTTAATCTGACGACCTATCACTTATTACGACTGATAAAAATTTGAAATGGGATCAACACATACAAAATATATCAACACAGATTGCTAAGGAAATTGGTATACTTTACAAAATTAAAGACGTACTATCAAATCGTACTCTCCTTACCTTATACAACCCTCTTATCTTACCGTAGAAAACTTACTGCAACATCACATGTGGAAATTGTTATGCTTCAAAACTTAACTAGATGTACCGCTTACAAAAGAAGACCGTCAGAATTTGTACAAACCAGTCATATTTAGCGCAAACAAATCCCCCTTTCCACCAACTGAAAATTATAAAAGTCCATGATATTTTACAGACATAAATTTTATGTTTAAATACACAACAAATTTACTACCCCAATATTCAATAACTTCTTCGGTACAATACAAACATACATTCCTCTTGCACATGTAATGATATACAATGATATACACTTAAACAATCCTAACATTTTATTAGCACACAATTATATCCTTAAGACATCATGGGCCGGACATATGGGACACTTAACCGAACTTTATTAAACAACACCATTCTTGAATTTCTTTAAACGGTTAATTAAAGCAACACTTCTAAACAAATACATGTGTGTCTTATTCTATAATTTAATAATTGTACTGAAAAAACTATCACATTATCATTAACTCCTTATACCATCATAAATATATATAAGACAAGGTGTTGCAATTCTGTAATGCTATAGTATTGACTACTCTATTAACTCTTTACTTTGTTACTGACATGTATTCCGAGACTGATGAAAATGAAATATCTTTAATAAGGAATATAACTTAATTTCATCAAGAAATTATTTTTCACACTTCCATGAAAACAAGAGCCCTGCACCACCCCTGTCCCCGTTCTGCACCAACATAATTTAAACTAATATAATGGTCTGTCACAGCATTAAGTACTAACTTATTGTGACAATCCTTGCAACCATTCCCTTCACAAAACTTCGTTAAATCTATTCAATTATATCGACTGATCTTGAAGAATGTCAAAGGAGTATGATCTGTTTTTTTTTGAGGCGGCGGGAAGTTTTGGACTTTTTCAATACTCGATATTCACACAATTCCCGTATTAATGAATGTTGTGAATCTTATTCATCATTAATTTGCTCATAGATGAACAGAAACCTTGTTCTGCAAATTCCCGTATTGTTTACAGAAGATTATACGAAATTACGGATTTATTTGGGATTGCAAATTAATGAATTTAAATACCTGGTATCGTCTCTGTACATTGCAGCAAACGTTCAGACCCAGCAGGAGTGTTATCATTGTTTTGGCGGAACGGATATCACAGGTACCACCATTGCATCGACGGATGAGTGCCTTCGTGAGCAGGATTCGAATTCATCTACGATGACCTGCCAATCCGGGATTTGTGTTTTCAGCAACTATTCTTTAGAATCTTCTACGAGCAGTGGTACGATGCATCCATCAAAGTCCGAGTTCCACTGTGGTGATTGTTTTAGTGAGCCAAGTGGTACAAGAAAGTTGTAAAAGTGGCACTAAATTTTCCAGATCTTGTTGAGTAACAACCAACAAGACAACCAATTTTGATATACCAATTAAACCAGAGAGTGTACATCTCTGAGATGGCCTTAATTTCCAAGTGGTTTGTTACAACATTATTGTTAGTCAACATCTGACTTGCAACCCTCTGCAATCATTGTTTGTTCGAGGCATACTGCATTTTCTCCGCATTCGCTTTAAAATTCGCCACATTTGGACTGGGAAAACTACGTACACCCGCTTACAATAGCATAACGCTGTGAAAACAATACACCCTCGTTGAATCTATGATTGTCACCGACAGTTTTCAATGTGCATCTCAAATATACTGGTCAGGTGTTTTGTCAAAGAGATTAGGAGCTGTAAGTACTTGCTTACGTAATGCAAATTTACAGTTCACGTTTAGTTGATAACCCTAAATAATATTTTCACCATAACTCACAAATGATAAATAAAGAGGTGAAGGAGAAACTGTCAAATTTACGATGGAATCGAAATTACTACTTCGCTCAATTCCTCTGTCACTCTTGACAGCGAAAAGAGAATAGAAGTATGCTACTTTATTCTTATGGAATATTGTGTGGAAACCGTATAAATTGAGATTAAAACGGAGTCTGCGACTCTTCCAAATTTGTAATCTCTTTTAACTAAAAACAAGCTATGATCGTATATTTACATTTTGAACGCTTAGAATCAAGTGATTATGAGAAAACCAATTTGCCATCGATCCTCATTCAAAACTGTTTCAAAGTTCCGTGAGTTTTCGGACGCAAAATACAAAGTATCGTCATTTCCACACAGTGACACAGAACATGTTGTGAGAACTTAGTGCAGGTAGTAATAAAAGTGAAAGAGTAAAACAAATAACTTGGTCTATTATTCAGCTCAAATGGTACAGAATGATGATGTCACAACCGCAGTATGAATAAAGATGATCAGGAGCATATTTTTCTAGAGATGGGGCTGAGCAAGCTGTAGAAAAGTTAAGGGAAAATAAAAATAATTGATGTGATGCATGTTACCTTGACGTAATTAGTGGTTGGTGATTCACTGACCAAAAAGCATCAACACAATCAACATGCATTTGGTTGTCAGGGCCTCAGTGGACCTTTAACTCAAAAAGAATCTTCCTGATATATACGTACACACTTGCTCATTACTCGGAGGTTTCGTGTCTGGTAAATGGATAACTTAATCTAAAATGGTGTTTAACTTTGAGCATATATTCTTCTTTCAAAATGTGAGATAGTTCAACTGCACCTGGTCTTGTTTTATATATTTAGAGGTTATTAAAGTTTACACTTTCAAGCAATGTATTAAACACAATGCGGTAAGTTTTTCAAATTTCACCCCAAAATTCGTACACTTTTGTGGAAAATGTAAACAGAATAAAGTCAGAATAGTCCCGTGACTATAGAGCGAGGAGTGTGGGTACATGAACCTCTCCTAGCGCAATAAATGTCACGCGCGTAACAGATTTGTTTTTTTTTTTTTTTGGGGGGGGGGGGTTAAGCGTTTCATTTACTCTTACGATGTGTAAACGCCCATATTTCTGTCTATCGGACCTTTGGTGAATCGGGCTGTAGCAGCGTGGTTCCTTGAAAAAAATATATATAGTATCGATTGTTTAACCCCATCATAATAATTCCTGGATTATACTAACCTTATTTACTACAGATGGGTCAGTTGTAAATCCCCGAGTTGTCAGCCGGACATGCGGCCCACCTGGGACCCAGATCGGTTGTATCGATGATGCTGCTGAAATCCAGCGCCTACTCCAGCAGTCATCCGGCGATACTACCTTGCGGATCCGTGCTGGCCGTCAATGTTATTGCTCCGGCGACCTCTGCAACAGCATGCCCGTGGAATTTTCCAATGCTGCGTGGATGAGGCCAGATATTTCACTTTTGGCGTATATGATAATTGCTCTGGTTTTCCATGCATTTTAGACAGTTGCAATAACGATCAAATATCTACCGTTGTGTGAGGTATCGTGTTGAATTTAACAGTCACAACAAGTAATATGCCTTTGTATCAACTGTGACTCAAAAAACACGTCATGTGTGAGCTCATTTCTTTGAAGATTTTCCTGCATATTTGTAAACAATACTATACTACTTGACTGCATATCGGTCACTTTCAAAAGGAAAATGCTCTTAATGACATAATTTTCACAAACCCAACTGTAAATAGGGCGCACGTGGTACCGGTTTAGTGCCGAAAAACCATGCCTTTGTATCAACATGTTTGAAACTGTGACTCAAAATATGTCATGTGTGATCTTACTACTCTGACGAGTTTCTTGCCTATTTGTAAACTGCAATGTGCTACCTGACTGCATATTGGCCTCTTCAAAAACTATACATTTTGAGATAATTTTCACAACTCTATCGTATATAGTGCGCACGTGGTACCGGGTTAGTGCCGAAAACCCCCCAGATAATAATTGAACTGAGGTATACTCTGTATAACAAGCGCAGTTTGACGACTGGGCATGCCTCCATACTCCCACCGCAATTCAACTAAAGTTGAAATGCATCATGCATGTTAACACCCAATCTGATCCAAAGTCCTCAAGTTACCGTGGTAATGAGCGCAA
>JZLH01S0013536.1:1044-15731 GCA_001188425.1 Eucidaris tribuloides
TAATGACCTCGGAGTTGATCCCGAGCTCACGTATACACGACGGTGGAATACTGGGGAAATATTTATCTCCTCCGGGTTATTCTCATCTCGGTGTTATCTTCACATGTAAACGCCACTCGTATTGCAAAGAGTACACGCTTTTACGATTTAATTCTGTCGCGCATAGCGTACAAAAATATGTGAACATTTAGCACATGAGAGACTGAAGCTATTTTTACATGAACATGAACACGAACTTGCATTGTATACTCAAAATATAATAGTTTACAACTCTCCCGTGACTTGCATACACTTCCGATCATATTGCATGTGCAGACAAAAGAAAGGAATAAACCGCAGTCTTTGCATTGAGGCCACCGCACACTACACGATTTTCCCTCGCACGACTGACCGACTTGGATCCGAAATTAAAAAAAAGCTTATTATTTCGTACACGCTGATTTATTTCAGATCCAAATCGGTCAGTCGTCTGACGGAAAATCGCGTAGTGTGCGGTGGCCTTTATGTATGATCATACCCTAATACGCTCAATGTACCTGCAAAGTTGGCCGTAAAGCTTACTTCACTTGCAATGATGGAGATTGACCCTGCATCAACTGAGAAGTGCTCCTGCCACTCCACAATGTAAATTCCGATCGTCTGAATAAATCCACCATAAATGAACTGGCTAAAGAAAGTAACAAAAGAACAGCACAGTCCCGGCTGCGACCGTGAAGACTGGGCGGTCCAGACATGACTGAAATTTCGTTGTGGGATCAACCGAAACTTTTCAGATGTATAAATAGGGTACTGAAGCGTTCACGTGTGTGTGTGTGTGTGTGTGTGTGTGTGTGTGTGTGTGTGTGTGTGTGTGTGTGTGTGTGTGTGTGTGTGTGTGTGTGTGTGTGTGTGTGTGTGTGTGTGTGTGTGTGTGTGTGTGTGTGTGTGTGTGTGTGTGTGTGTGTGTGTGTGTGTGTGTGTGTGTGTGTGTGTGTGTGTGTGTGTGTGTGTGTGTGTGTGTGTGTGTGATGTTCAATAACTCCGACGCCAGTGAAAGGAAGTTAAGTGAACAGCTGCAATATAGATAGGCTTATACAGTTCGAAGTGTGATGTCGCCAGCTGTCGCATGATACGGTTTGCGGAGATCGTAAATGCTGTATTTTTACGCTAGTGTTTATTATTTATTCCAATCGTCAAATGAATATATTTTTCAATGCTGTCGCCCTCTTACGGTTCAAATACCACCAATGCGCTGTGTGTGTGTGTGTGTGTGTGGTTGTGTGTGTGTGTGGTGTCCCGGGGGGTCGCTCTCCAACGCTTGTCCTCCCACCGTGTCAACAACCCAGAAATGCCCTAAACGGCGTAACTATATAACACATTTGCAACGCCTAAGATGGCGTAACACTTCAGAACAGGTTCTACTAAGTGGCGTGAATCCCAGGAAATTATTCTGGATAACCTAAGTGGCGTGAACAGGGAATCACTATGTTGATACCTACTGGGTATACAGTGAAATCACTAATTTGATACCCACCAAGTGTCTCCTACTTAAAACATTATTGCACATTGCGGCAACCCGAAGAGGTTCACTTAAGATATCATAACAATTCTCCAAAGAGTCCTAATATTATCAAATGTTCATGCGTTGAGATTGTTATTAGATCCACAAAATTTACACCCTAAATGGTAATTATCAAACAAATTATTTAACGCCTAATGGCGTGAACATGTGAGAAAGAACCCTAATGGGCGATTGCAGCGAACGGTGCTGAAAGGCTACCTTTTTTCCCAAAAGACGTCGACGACGCCCGAGGGCTGGAAAAGGGACCTATTACGCACGGCTTTTTCTGGACGACGGGGCGTGCGTAGAGGATTCCCTGTGGAGAGCGACCGAGCTTGCGGCCCCCGGGTGTTGTGGTGTGTGTGTGTGTGTGTGTGTGTGTGTGTGGTGTGTGTGTGTGTGTGTGTGTGGTGTGTGTGTGGTGTGTGTGTGTGTGTGTGTGTCTGTGTGTGTGTGTGTGTGTGTGTGTGTGTGTGTGTGTTGTTGTGTGTGTTGTTGTGTGTGTGTGTGTGATGTGTGTGTGTGGTTTGTTGGTATGGAGCAAGCTTCACCGTGCGACGCAAGCCGCTGAAAGTACCTTTTCCCCTTAAAGAGAATACACAGTTCGTGTTGAGTACTTGTAGAACAACATCATTTTAATATCAACTGCTTTCAAATACCTTCTGTGAACAGATGATATTCTGAAAATGTCATTATAGTACAGGAGAGATCTAGTCGAAAACAACAGAACACTTCGTTTTTGACAAATCTACTACACAAATTCCCACTGCTGACATAGTACAGAAATCAATATGTGGGATAATGTTAATTGTTGTCATACACACTTTAGCATTGGAATGGGAACTTCTAATGGAAACTACACCTGTTGAAACTGCCAATCCCTCAACTTTATATTTTATATGAAGTGAATTATTCTCACATTATAGTGCAAATGTAACATACTCTCACCTGGACACCAATGAAATGTGAAATTTTGTTGAAAGATTTTCCATCATCAACCAGAACTGTGAATTCTCTTTAAAAAATGACATGATTAGTCAAATTGATATTTACCTTCCATATGGAAATGGTGCAAATTAACTTGTCTTTCAGATTCATACAATTTTACTGGCAGGCAGTATTGATTTGGTGTCATTTTTGTAGCATTTGTCCATTTTTGCGGCCATCGGCGTAACTTTCAGCCAACACCATGAGACGCGTGTGACGTCACTACGTGTTGTGTAATCGATAGTGCAATCGGTTTCGTATGTTAAACTGAGCTCGGTGTTATAGAGTTCGGTTTTCTTTCCTCAACACTAACACCGAACTTGAAATCACCCACTATAAGCGTAATCAGGGCCATCTTATGTAACCGATATCAACTGGTAGGATGTAATTAATCTTTCGACCGTCAGTGAGTCATATTTTCCCTCGTGATCATATTTTTTCTCAGCGCGCCTTGGGAAAATATAATTCCCTCATGCGGTCCAATGAATGTTATTACATTCTATACCAGTCAATTTCTGTATAATATTGTCCGGCGGGTCAATAGGTTTTTTTTAATTAACACCTGTCGATTTACACAATTAGATGCCCATTGACCAGAGGTTGGAAACGCACCATTAATAATAATGATAATAGTTTCGATTTATATAGCGCCTAATATGAAATACATCTCTAAGCGCTTTACACTACTATTGTCGACTTGGACCCCAATTGCTCTGGTAATATTGCACATCAATTACCAAAGTTAGAGGTCATTTACGATGGAATTGTACCATCATTAAATAAGTTGCAAGTATTGTATATAATTTTAATTTGCATGTAGACATGTTTGTTTTAAATTTTATTTATTGCCGGGTTGGTCAAGCAGATTTTTGGATACTAAGTCAAATACAGTGATTTTATTACCTATCGTGAACAGATTCAACATCTTGTGTGTTTTCTATACTGACCAACACACAGCTAGTTCAATCATCGAGCTACAAGTTCCATGAGTAGCTCCATGGTTCAATTTACACCACTTGGGTTACATTACAAGTGATGCCTTCACCCGACACACTGATGGGACAAAAGTAAAAGTAATGATTTGTAACCTTGTATCAAATGTTTAGCACCCCATTTCCCTATCTCCCCTCTTCCCCCTTTCCCCATATCCCCATCTTCTCCCACCCTCCCCTACCCTCCGCCATCCCTCCCCATCCCTTTTCCCCTCCTCCTCCATAATCCACATCCCTCCTCCCCATCCTCTCCATACCTAATCCCCATCCTCTACTTCCTCCCCATCCTTTCCTCTTCCCCATTCTCCCCTCTTTCTCATCCTCCCTTCTCCCCTCCTCCTCACCCCTCCTCCCCATCCTCCCATCGCCGACCTCTTCCCATCCTCGCCTCCTCCCCATCCCTCATCCCCATCCTCCTTTTTCTCCCCTTTCTCCCCATCATTCCCATCCTCCTCATCCTCCCCACCCTCCCCATCACCCTCGTCCCCATCCTCCCCTCCTCCCCATCCCCCTTCCTCCCACATCCTCTCCGTCCTCCCCTTCTTCCCCATCTTCCAGATACCCTCCTGTGTTAAACGTGCTCTGTAATAAGCAGGTCTTTACATTCTCTTTCAACTTCTCTGCCTGTCTGTTTTGAAGTACAAATAATGCAATCAACTTTATAGATTGATAAATCAGTATCTTTTTCAACTTCCACCAAAAGAGCCCAATAGCGAAATTCTAAGCTTTCTTCATGTATACCATGACTGTTTTGCAAAAACAATATAATGATTCAATAGAATGCTGTCAGCACTTCTCATAATTGTCTGAAACAGAATATCCATTATGTGACGTCCCACGGTGAGGTCATTTTACTCTATTCTGATCCGCGAAAGATGTTGTATGTGTCCTCGATAGTGAGGGCGCACTTTCTCAGGCTACAGCAAGGCCCTTTAGCTCTTTGGCTCTGGGCTACAGAATTTATTTTTGACAAGTCCCATCAGCTTGCTTTAAACTTCTCCTTTTCATTGTCATACTCATTGTAATAAGTCTGTTTGATTCATTGTACTGACCTAGATGATGAAGTTTTGTTTGTATGTCGATATTTATGCATGCGCAGTCTTTTATCAAAACTGAAATGAATAAGATAATGAACAAAAGGACGAAATGTGTTATATCTCTCAGGTGATCGACAATTCATGCCTAAGTTCACAGAAAACTGCTATTTGATAACAACAATCTTAACATTCATATTTTTCTGGTTAATTCGTTCCCCCCGTGTTACTTTCGTTTATCTATCCTAATCCATTAACATTTTATGATGTATATTTTCTCTTTTGTTTCGTTGTCCGTTTTGTCTCAATTTGCTGCACAATGTGCATTGTGCCTTATTCAACGAAGCCCAATGTAATATAGACGACTCGTTATAATGAACTCCTCGACCCAGGAAGATTACTTTGCTATTTCAAAATTTAGTTATATCAGATTACAAATTAATAATATACAACGAAATTTATTTTGGGGAGCAGTAACGGGATTTTTTTAATTTGAGTTTTATTTATACGTGTAATTTTTTTTTATTGTACAAGATTTTTCTGAATAAATATTTACGTAGTGTTCTTCTCTTTCTATTTTTTGTTTTGTTTTTGTTTCTGTTTTTTTGTGGTTAATTTCTATTTTTCCTTACGCACATACCCCATTCTGCACAATATGAATAACCTATCTTTAGGGCTGTCATTCATTAAAGCTTGCTTATGATGATAGTCCATCTTCTGTATAATTTCAAAATAATATACAAGTCATGTAATATTCAATGTAAAGTACTGAATTACATACATGCAGTCCCGAAGGCTTTTCACAGTATTGTGTAATTATGTTGTGCACCATCGTATTATGAAATGTAAAATTTCAATATTGTATTCATTTCTATTCATTCTCATTATGCAGAAGAAAATAAAATCTCTCAATCAATCAATCAATCAATCAATTTGTATTGTACCATGTTTGTTGACTTGATATATATTTATTTCAAAGTTCAATACTTCAGTAAAGTCGGAAAAATATATGTGTGAAAGTATGTTGTAGATTGTCGAAATAATAAAATCAGTCAGCAACTCAAAGTCCTCAAACATCACCAGCAAACACAAAATCGGGAAAACCCAGAGACACAAATAAAACACAGCCGAACGGAAAGAAGTCTCGTAGTGCACTGATTTAATACAAATAAATCTGGGGCTGCCTCGCCCAAACCGAAGGAACACAATTAATATAGTGCATAATTAAGATATATTCAAATGATAAATGAACAATAGCTAAAGTGGAGGAGACAAAATAATGGAAAACCCAATTCAACAAAATAATAAACCAATAAAAGACAAGAAGGGGATAATGTGATACACGGAGGCTGGGTGACAGCATAAGAATGAGAGCTGTCTAGGCTTAACTCGGGAATCAGGTGTGAGATGGAATGAATGGACACACCTGGATGAATATGGAAATCATGTAGTGAAGGTGACAGGTGACATGACATGAGAATGAGGGATGCATGGTAACCAAACTAGCTCATAAAATGGCAAACTAAATATAAACTAAATACCAAAATAAATTAAAGGAACTAATCACTAGTGACAAAATAACAGTCCTACACTAATGTTGTGTTGACATGTTGAAACTGAACACTATAACAGAAAACAGGATTAATTAGGCTATGTTGTTGTCTAGAGGTGTTTCAATGAATCATCGAATGCAAATCTAACCGAAGAATAAATATTGCAAAGAGTTGATGTAAACATTAAAATGACACAGTAATAAAAACATTTGTCATTTTAATTTTCCCCACAATCTTTATAAAGCTGCTTTATCGTTGTTGCGTGAAGATAACAGTTTGTGTGTAACCAGCTAAAATCTTAGAAAACATCCTTGGGACTAAGTGACATGAAATCATAACGTCTAGGCACATAGGCGATTGTTATACATTTCTTGATAAAACGGCATCGCTTTATCAGCTAACTCGATGACGTCATCCGTGAGTTGGTCACGTGGTGGTAGCTTCTTCGGCGGAGTGAAATGAGTACTGGTCATGGACACGCCCACAAAATTCTTGTTGTAGATGGCACCCTCTGAGGCGAGCCTCCATTTCAGTCCAGATTCCACCGATCCGTCCCACTGCAGCAAGGAATCGCTATAAGGCAGCCCCAACGCTTCGCAGTACTTCGGCAGAACTTCGGCTGGTTTCGTGAGGAGATCGCTCGAGTCGATTATGATCGGATTCGGATCCACGTTTTCCCGTATGTATTTCCACAGTGCAAAGTGTTCTTGATAGAGGCGGTTCGGCTCCAACACTTCATTGTGTTTTCTCATGTCGAAAGTGTTCTCGCTCCCCCTCGTGAAGCATACCAAGCTCTTGTAAATTTTGGAATCCTGCCTTACGTAATGAAGCAAACACCAGGTACGGATGGCGGATAAGGAAGGAGTGTTTGTAACCAGCCGGAAGATACTGCCTGGTGCGATCTGTGGTCATCGCCATACTTTGGTCCTTTACAAACACATATCTGCTCGTTGAGCTTTCTAATCCTTTCTTGATTGCTGCGTACCTGTGAAACAAACCGAGAAAAACTTGTGCAATAATAAGGCGTAAATCTTTAGGTTTTTCGATTAAGATCTTAACTGCTTATAACACATCATCTTAAGACATCACATAGAACAACAATATTCCGTTAATGAACAGTTATTTGAAAAACATTTGTAGGGTTCGTAATAACAAATTAGCCCCACGACATTCAGTACCTAGAGAGGTCTCTAGTTCGGGACATTTTAATTGTCAGTAGTTTACTTTACGTTTAAGCATCCCCCATCCCTCGGTATAGACACCATGCTCGTACAGAAAAACATGAAAAGGGATTTGTTTTTCACGGGATGTACGCGCGTACAGTGAAAAGGGTATCAAAATCGCAAAAAATCATACTTTTACAACAGCTCGGGTGCGTGTACAGGGAATAACAAACCAATTGTTTAGGGTATTCTGAGATTGAAGGAAAATTATTTGGTTGGGGGTCCATTTGGAAAGTCCTTGTCCGAGCCTGGTGTCCATCTTATAATGGCAGTGCCCACCCCCCCCCCACCCCCTCCGACCTCAACAGATCATACAATGCGTCGTGTGCCCGGAAGAACGACGCGAACGTGCGCTCGCGTAAAAATGTTTTTGTTCCAGGCAGAACGCCGTCTCATGACGCCATTTTTCTGGTGATCGCCAAATAATTACTTATGGAAATTTCCAAATGAAATTTTAAAAATTGAAAAATAAAAAAAAAACGTGTATTCAATAATGATCCCCCGAATTTACATACAAATTCGTATTTTCACTTTAAATTTATGTTGCATTTTGGGGGGGATCGAAACGGCGTTCTGCAGGGAACAAAAACACGCAAACGCATGTTCCAGCGTACACGCGTTCGCGTCGTACTTTCTAGTCTAGGTTCTGGACTCTGTTTATTAGATTTTTTATTCGGCGACACGACAGATCACGGTCACTTTGGGACATAAACCTTTCACCGGGAAAAAAGACCCTAATTCTTGATTTTGATCGGGGTTTTTTAGACCATAACCCGTCATGTGCGTAGCTTGTCCAATCGTGAAAAAAAAATCGTTTTCTTGGTAATGATTTCTGAAACGCTTGATTAACTTACGGTAGTCGTTCCGCTGTCACCTTAGCGTGTAACATCTGACCGAAGATGACGGCAGCCTTTTCAAATAGTTGCTCGTTGCCTTCGTATTCTAAGGGTAACCCGATCTTCTCAACCGTCTCCAGCGCTTTTGACGCAAACTGACCGTATCCGTACGGCTCGAACCAAATTTCGCTCTCAGGAATACCACTCATACTCTTGACGAAAGCGGTGCTGATCGTTCGTTGCGTTACCCATAGTATGACGCGGCCAGATTTGACGTTGTTCGAGGGTTGGTCCGCCATTTTCAAAATGTACCTTTGCAAACCACCGAGGAGCTAAAAACCAGGAGAAGATTTGTGTGTCTGTAGGGGAGTTGTGGTCTTATTTATAAATTTATACAGCGTTGATAAAATGATCTGTCGATCTGTTCGATTTGGTGTGACATCCCCGAGTGACATCACGCGCTCTAACCGAATTTCGCAATAAGAGAGAAAAAAGAAACTAACAAATTCTTCAGTACATGTATATTATTGGGGTGTGTGTGTGTGTGTGTGTGTGTGTGTGTGTGTGTGTGTGTGTGTGTGTGTGTGTGTGTGTGTGTGTGTGTGTGTGTGTGTGTGTGTGTGTCTGTCGTGTGTGTGTGTGTGTGTGTGTGTGTGTGTGTGTGTGTGTGTGTGTGTGTGTGTGTGTGTGTGTGTGTGTGTGTATGCATGTATGTCACAATTCAGTTGGCGCCGTAGAAAATTCGGTCAATGTTTGTTTTTGTTGCTGCACGTAGTTCATCTAAAGTATAATTTATGTGCTTAACACTTGAAATGTCTAAAGTCTTTTCACCGCATGGTCTTCCTTGTCCGCATCTGCAATATGAAATTGGTTCATTCCAGTTCAGTTCGGTTTTTTTTTTTATATAATTTTCCCCAAAGACAAACTTTGGATTAACATATACAGAGACTCAAAGGCGTAAGCCTATCCAGGATTTTTCAAAGTGGGATGTTCATCCGCGGCCGCGGCCAACGGCAAAACCAGCCAAACAAAATTTTGGCGCCCCCCCCCAAAAAAATAAAGATTTCGGCAAATATCAACCGAAAAAGGGGGTGGTGGTCGATAACGACAACCATAAAAATTTTTTCGTCCAAAAAACAAAACAAAACAAACAAATACCCCGGACCAAAATAGACGAGGGGAAAAACACACACACAACACACACACACACACAACACACACACACACACACACACACACACACACACACACACACACACACACACACACACACACACACACACACACACACACACACACACACACACACACACACACACACACACTCACACAATTGGCGCGGGGGGGGGCAGGTTGGCTTGTCCGACGGGATTTTTTTTTACGGCCACTTTTCTCCCATGTCCAAATTGTCGCAAGGTTCTCATTACCCTTAACCTAAAACACCCCTTTTAAAAACAAAAATTACAAAAAAAAATCGAAAAGGGCAAGTATTTAGGGGTGTTAACACTCTCCTTTTGCAAAAGGGGTGTGTTTGAACACCAAAAACACCCCCTGGATACGCGTATGCAGGGACTCAATCGTGAAATTGAGCTAGACAATTTGGAAAGTTTGATCAACTTCAAATGATGGACGCCCTCTTCTGGTCATTTTACAATTGATATAATGACACATAAGAACAACCACACGTAGTGTACAAAGATTTGATAAAATTTCACTTTTCTCTGACGGCTCTATAGAAGTTGACCTTGCTCTTTCATAAAGGCACGACAAATGATCCTAATTTTATCAAATACATGTGTAACAGGTATGATAAATGTAATGATTATTTTTTGTAAAATTTGAGTACTTTCAAGGTCGTTATAGCAAAATTGATAAAGCAGGGTGTGGATGTCCCAAATGGAAATATATTCAAACATCGCAACTCGTTAATGATTCATCTGAATTTGTTCTAACTTGTGCTGTTGAGTGCCTAGAACTATTTTGGATTCAATATGGCAGCTGAATATGAATATACATGTACTTCATATCTATATATTGAATGAATTGTATTTATTGTATTTTGAATGATGCCGAATAAAATAATAATAATAATAATAATAATAATGGATATTTTGTATCTGAGAAAACTTCTCATATAATCATGTGGTTCCTGCTTCAACCTGCATAACCCATATCTCTACAAGAAAGAACATGAAATATACAAATACTACGTAACCGTAGTTATGTAAATGATAGATATGTGTATAGAAAGTAAACGACATCGATTATTCAAAGTAGCAAAGGCTAAAAGTAATTCGGAGATATATGGGTTATTTTTCCAGATATCTGGTGCATTACAGGGACATTTTTACTGGTATGGCATTGCGGGGTGAGTACTGTGATTACAGGTATTAACAAGAGTAAAGAATGAAATACTGCCGCCATGTTTGAGCACACCTTCTGCACTTCTCGCAGGTGATTCTGGGAGCACTGACAATTTAGGAGAGGCACCCATTTAAAGGCAGTGCATCTCATTTGCACTCCTTCTCGAAGAACAGGAAAAGATCTCTTATGCCCTCAGGCAATTGATGAAGAACATGTCTGTGAAATCTGGGGATCAGTAATTACCTACAATTTGAAAAATGCACAAAACAAACAATGGCCGTTTACTGTACGTTCCTATGCTGGGAGTTTTTGTCTAGCGAGACAAAAATTAAAATCAGACTCTAACGCTTACTATACACTGAGTTTCTAGCTCCTATACTTATTTGCTAAAGATTCCCAGACAGTATTTCCTTTTATATGCCAGTGTATTTACACATTGTTAATTTTTAGGCATGCAAAAGAGATGCCCTGCCTTTAAACGCTCCTACCGTATATTTTGTGGATCTCACAATATTAGAAACCATTCACAATGACATGACCTCTGGACCGTACCGGGTCCGAAGGTACGATACGCCATTTTTAAAGCGGAAGTGTGAAGATAAAGCCGTTCGTGAAGCAGAGGCGCCAATCGGGGTGGTGGGGCAGTCGCCTCCATGTTGGGAGCAAACATACCTTTTTTCCCTTTCCCCAATGATTTTGACAACTATAAAATTCATAAAACGTAATGCAAGCATACGTTTATAAAAGAGTGAAAGGCAGTATAAAGTCATTAAATTACACATTAGATTATTACTAATACACAATTTTTAATTTCGAAATTTTTCTTACATCCCCCATCAAAAAAGAATAACAAATACATTAATAAATTAATAAATTAATTAACTAATTAATTAATCAATTAATTAATGCATAAATAAAATGAATGAATTAATTAATTAACGAATTAATTAATCAATTAATTAATGCATAAATAAGATAAGTAAATAGATAAACGTCCCTGCCGTCAAGCCTACCATAGACCGTTCATCCAGACTATTTCGGAACGGTGGTATGGACGTGAAAGGGCATTGTCATGATTGGCATGATTGGGAATAGTAATAATACCCCAAGAACAAATAGGTTGAAACATATACCAATGTATAGACTAGATAGAATGTTTCTCCTGGCTGGAAGAATTTCTTTTGAATGTGTTTAGTTGTGGAGAAACGAGCGTTCAATTACCAGTATTGAATTATTCCGGTGCCCTCATAGAAATTACAAAGCTACACAACAAAGTCGCCTGTCACAATGAGTACTGGCGACGATTTTTTAAAAAGAAATAAATATTTGACCGTGAAATTTAGACTGCAGAAGCCTTGAATTTGATTATATGTACTTGATTCTATATAGAATACTTTTATCCTAAATCAAGGACTTTTCCAATGCTGTTATTTGTTTTAACGTACCCTTCCAAGAATGGTCTAAATTTCCGAAATGCGTTCCGAAGAGTACGTGTCTATACCAAAATCAGAGCACCAAAATCAGTGTACTTGATTCTATATAGAATAGTTTTATCCTAAATCAAGGACTTTTCCAATGCTGTTGTTTTAACGTACCCTTCCAAGAATGGTCTAAATTTCCGAAATGCGTTCCTAAGAGTACGTGTCTATACCAAAATCAGAGCACTTATTTAATTCAGAATAGAACCTCAAAATACAATTTCTGAGTATGCATTTATTCACCGTTCAATTCATTTGATGACTTAGAAAAAATGAAAATTGATTTGAACTTATATCTGAATTCATATATCTGTGAGATATATGCGCTCATATATGTCATGTGCTTTTTATGCCTAGCCGAATAATTAATGCATTTATAATTGATAATATATTCAAATAATTAATTTCTATTTTTCACTCATTTATTCACGTCAGCAAAGACAAATGTAAATAATCGATGGACAAACACGAGTACTGTGATAATGTTTTTACTAACTTAAATGTCATACTTACTAAAGTCATGTACCTGTTCTTGTAATACATGTATATAGGAATTGTCATCGGCTACTTCATTTCTGGGCCATAGCTTTCATATATCTACAATTATGAAGCCAGGAGATCCAAAGTCGAATATTCAGGGCTCACCAGTATGCGGCACCATTTTCCCCCTCAGTTTATTGGGCAAGTGGGGCCAATCAGATTTGGGGGTGGAAATGATGGCATACTTCCTAACAATGGGCATTCGTTACTTTTTAAAAAGAATATATGTTTGGGGCAAAGGGAGATGGGGGGTTTGTGCCCTCTGCCCCCCCCCCCCCCGGCCTTCGGCGCCGCCACTTGATCTCATTTTCATTCAATATTTAAATCAAATCAAAAAACGAGTTGTGCTATCAGTTTTTGCGGCTTTGAGGGTAAAGGTTTTGTATTCCTTGCCACTTCAAATTATCATAAAGATAAAATAATGATTATTTATTTGTGTATCAATAAACTTATCTGAAATTACCGCACGTTTTAAGGCTTCCTGTTTGTGGTTTCACACATTCACATTCCAGTAGGCAACGTTCCAAAGAATGGGTTTATTTTGCATTTTCATTTCAACTTGAAATGAATGACATTGCATAATAATCACAAGGCGAGCATGTCACGGGTGGTATTCAGTCCTATTTTTATGTGACAAACTTTAAATGCCACGATAATTCCAGATTTGTTTTAGGGGATGATTTCCTCCTCCGTCCATACTTTTTTTTAGCAAAGTAACATACATCACAGGGTCCTCTAAGGCCTCCTTCTTGTAAGTCCCCCCCCCCCGGCCTCGTTCCAGTTTTATGGCAAAGTTATGAGTTATGGGACTAGAAAGTTCATTTGGTCCTCACTCGACTAATTTGCAAAACATTGGTAAAAAAATGGCCTCATGTTCTTTGAAATATTCAGTGGTTGCGCAAATATTGTTGCTTTACTGATTACCCAGCGCCGGGCAATACTTTGCCCAACAGTTAGTTCTCGAACTACATTGTACAGTCAAAGACACCCCCCCCCCCGCACACACACACACCAACCACAAACACATACACACAAACACATACATACACAAACATACACACAAAAACATAAACGCACCAAATACACAGAGAGACACACACACACAAATACACAGTCACACACACAGACAAATGCACACACACACACACACACACAGGCACACAAAACGCACACACACACAGTTACACACATGCTCACAAACGCATGCAGTCACACACACACAGACAAATGCACACACACACACACACACACACACACACACACACACTGCACACAAAACGTACACACACACAGTTACACACATGCTCACAAACGCATGCAGTCACACACACACATACACAAACACACATAAAAGAAACTGTGACAAACATGATACAAATATCCTAATTGTAAATTTCTTGACAAGATTATAAGTTGAATTGAACTAGTTTTATCACGTATTTGTTACGATGAAGTTTAAATATAGACAAGTTGTAATAAAGGTGATTAATCTATTTTCGATCGGACAACAAACGAATTTTACGGGCACATAAATAGCAGTAGTATGAAATAAAATGTGTCTTATGAGTGAATCGGCCATATTCCTGCTATTTGATGAATAATATCGGAATACACGGAAAACCATTATACATACTGGAAAGTATTCTTTGCAAATGTGTTATGTGTACGTATCTTTTGTTTTGCCTCTTCATAATAATCTAACCCATGAACCATTCCGCTTTCATAATTTTCCCTTGAATTTACCATGCTTGAAAGAAATGGCCAGAGTGGAATCAGTCCTCCAATTAGGGCACGGTGACACTAGAATCAATGTTAATTTCTGACTATCTGACATTGTAAATTTATAGAGTGGATTTCTATGTGTAATTACTTGAGTTGAATCCTGTAAACGTGTGCTCGTTTCTCCTCAAATAAATCAATTCTTTACAAAATTAATGCTCTGAGCCTGTATATACTTTAGCCAGTGTATATATTGCTGTATATGTTTAAACCCATTCGGTTCTAGATGTAACTTCTCACAATAACTGTCATTGTCTGTACCACTGTCACGTGCACCATCTGCATGTCTACGTATATGTATGTATATCATAAGTATACATGCACTAGACCTATAGTATAATGTGTTTTTAAGAACTATTCA
>JZLH01S0013538.1:20210-36778 GCA_001188425.1 Eucidaris tribuloides
AATTCTAGTTTTAGTTTTGAAGGTTCCATGTATGTGTATTACTTCTCTTTGCAGAAAGACAGTTGCCTGATTCAAAGCCAAGAGAATGCATGTGTAAGGCGAACAACCTGACGACCAGTTCTCTCGTGCCATCGAAACAAGAAGTGACACTCTTTGTAGTTCTTCGTATCCTTCAAAACAAAATAAAAGTACTCAAAATCATCATATCAGCAGTTTAAACAGCTACATGCGCTTCATACACTAAATCGCCACTCCAAGTAATATATTCACTGGTACATGGCTCACCATTTACAGTTTGCGCCATAAATTTTTGAGGTACCGTAGATTGGTATGACTTATGACATGCTTCCCAATACATGTTCTATTGAGTACACACATTTAACAGTGAGTTTCAAATTATCTAACCAAAAAATCTTGTAAAACTGAACTATAAAAAGAGTGTACTCATTGGAATCCTTTTTAAAGCATGTCCTCAAATATACAGTAATCCAGTACCTCTATCCACTTTCCTTAATTTTGATGAAATCAGCTTTCCGTATGAAGTAACTGAGAGGGGTTGTGCACTTACGTTTCCATTTGACATACAACATTCACCACCCGAGGGTAACTCCCCCACCGTGACAGAGTCGCCTACTGAATGCATGCAGGATGGCTCAGTTGGAAATGGTGAACCAAACAATGATGGCAGGACCAGATTTGAATTGGATCTCTCAGAGAAAAGGTAGAATGAAACAAATTTGCTTGTGGGGTGACAAAACCTCCTTTCTCAATTTTTTGGTGAATATAAGTGTGAAACAGTGGAGTATCTAGGGATTATGGCACCTGGGGCACAATGAAATTGCCCCCCATCCCCAACGTAAGACTGACCATGGGGTAGTCTGACTGCCAGACCATTATTCTGGAATCTACAGCCAAACCTGTATCCATCATAATAGTCTGACAGGAAACGTACATTTCTAGTTACATAAAAAAATCCACAAAAATAGC
Source organism: Eucidaris tribuloides (assembly GCA_001188425.1). Lineage (NCBI taxonomy): Eukaryota > Metazoa > Echinodermata > Echinoidea > Cidaroida > Cidaridae > Eucidaris > Eucidaris tribuloides. Next base: position 21,198 of record JZLH01S0013538.1, read on the forward strand.
CCTCCCAGAGAAGATTTATCGGTTCTTATCTGTCAGGTCAGCACTGATGTAATGTGATTAGCTGATCGCCTGAGGCAAGGGCCACTTGGAAAGACCATAGTACAGGCAGTCTAGTGTATGGTAGTAACAAGTGATTGACACTTTCAGTCCAGAACAGGTGGTAGCCTATAACTAAGCAGTTTGTGTATGTGACTGGTTCCAAGCAAGCCGTTATCTGATCACTCTAATGAGATAGAGAGTCAAAGAAGCCCCATACAAAGCAATGGTAGTTTCTGGATTTTTCAGGAAATCTTGTCAGAAAAACAAGAGATAAGTTAAAAGCCCCCAAAGCGTTTTCGTTCAGACCTTCCGCTCCGCGGAAGGCCCCTGCTTCGCAGGGGAGGTCTGAAATTCAGACTAACCATGGGGTAAATTGCCCTTGCAATTTTAACCATCAAAAACGCAATTTCTTATGCATTTGATCTATGGGAAAATCAACAAGAACACTGCAATCGAGCAATGTATATTTTCAAATCCAGAAGTTTGATTAATGGTATTCACTACTTCCTCAACAGAGGCACAAAAACATTTTAGAGAAATTTAGCAATAAATGTTTAAATTGATGGTCATAGGTCTTGTGCTTAGGTCAAAGGTCAAATGAGGTGAATTGTTAAAATTTACTTTCATGTTCAGAATTTGGATTGGTAATTTTCTATCCATACGTCCATCTACAACCACACTTGATAATAGATGCCTAACTGGGACCTCAATGTTATTTGGGGACCAAGGGTCACATATGTAGGTCAAAGGTCAAATGAGGTAAACTGTTCAAATATATGTGCAAGTTTCTATTGGGGTTGGTAACTTTACATATTTTGCCAAACTTTGTGATGGTAGATGCCCAAAAGGGACCTCAATAGTATATTGGGGTCAAAGGTCAAATGATGTCAAACATTAACTAATAGGGAGAGACACATTATGACTATCATTTTGTCAGGGCGCGACAAACCCGCTTGCCCGCTTGCCCGGGGCAAGTGAAAACCACGGGCGGGCAAGCAAAGATCAATTTCAATTGCCCGATCGGGCAAGCGGTGATTTTCAAAATGAAAATATTAAAACACAGACATTAGCTTGATAGAACTTGGACAAATTCAAAACATTCCCCATAATAAAAAAAAACCGGGCGAAAACCGCAAACACAGAACAAAATTACCCTCAGTTCTGTTCGAAAACGACCTAAACAAAGTATGAAAATGGAGCGCTCATTCACCGACTCTCTCGTGCGCACAGATATGCATCAGAGAGAATGTACTTTCCTGTCAATTACCGTTGAGGGCGCATGTCAAGAAGGCGGAAACATACGACCAGCTCGATCGGCCGCACCGCCCAGCTTTTCAATCTAATGTTTTTATCCCGTACGTAAGGCTAACATGCGGAGAGAAATTTGTTTTGTAAGTATTTTGGTGAGTAAAGCCATTCATTGTTGTTGATATTTGTTACCAATCATAGAGGTACGTTCGTTTTAAAAATATTTTGACTTATACATCGTTTCAACTGTCATACGGTCAGTCAATAATTGACTGATGATTTCAGTCCCACACATTGTACTCGATGTTGGGCCTGTAGTCGGAAGTCCCTATGGCATCGAGTGATTCGAGTCAACTCCCGCATTTGCTGGAGTCGGCCCGATACCCATGTACTGGATTTTAACAGTATTTTTTTTTCAACGATATTGGTGTACTGGAAATTATTAAGATAAATATTTTGGGGGATAATAGATTCAGGCCTATCTTTTCAAAAGATTAATTTTTAGTTTAATACTATAGTTTTATAATTTGTATCAATTCCGTTTTTTTTTTTAACTGTGGCAAGCGTTGTACATCTCGTACATTGACCCAAGTTCAACCCATCACTGTCTTTTGGAGGTAAGCATTTATTGAAACAGTAGTTGAGGCTTACCAGTCATAGTGATTAATTTTTCATAGTCATTCGTGAAATTTAATAATTGATGACATTCTACTGTCACTCTGATCAGTTCTTTGCATACTCTGTTTCCTTTGATGCAGGGCTAAGCATCATAGGCCGGTGGCTGAGCAGTTTTACTTGCCAAGAGTAAAGTTCATTTTGTTAACTTTTATCAAAACACTTGTAAATAAATGTTCGTGACATTTTTTACTTTTAAGAAATATTAAAAACAAAGAAAATAAAAAGAAAATTCGGGCAAGTACTTTTTACTTGAGGGCAAGCCTAAAAAAAATTCACTTGCCCGACAGGGCAAGTGAAAATTTTTTTTTTGTAGAGGCCTGATTTTGTGATTATGAATACTCATTTCTGTGATATCATAGACTGTAAAAAGGTTGTCAGTGACATAGTTTTGAACCGTAGAAGCATTTTGTTGATGGTTATTCATTTCACGTCTTCATATTTTGTATCAAACTAGATTTGCAGAAGATTTTACTCCGGTGCTACCAGGCTGTATATGTTACTGTTGTACGAATCATACCAAGGCCTACGTCAATCATCTACTCAATGCTAACGAGCTACTGGCAAGGGTACTTCTCATGAAGTGAGTTCTGAAATTCATTTGCATCTTGTAAATTAAAATCCTGAAATGATAGCATTGTAAAGATCAAGTATGAAAATAAAATTGTTGTTCTCCCTTCATGACTGCTGTTAACCCTATGTTAACGTGGGGGGGGGGGGGTCAAATTGACCCCCACCCCCAACAAATTTCGTGACTACTGAGCCGCGCAAAATTCTTTTACCGCGTCATTCCCTGGCTTTTTACTTTCTAGTCCTGCGCATCTTTTGAGACCATTTTCGCGAAAATCTGACATACCGTTGCAACGCTGCGCGACTTTTTATACATGCATGTCCGCCCAAAAATTACTCAAAAACATGATTTTGTGTACAAAATCAATGCAAATTGTGTTTTCAGCCAAAAATAAAAAATGTATAATTATTTTTACTTTTACTGGTTGAAATGGATTAAGTTTATGCTGTTTATGATCGCAAAAGTGTCCCTGACAAGAAACAATAAAAAACAAAAGGTCAAAAAAACAAAGAAATATATAAGAAATTCACAAAACAATAAAATACATAAAAAATCAATTCTGATTTGGCAAATTTTTTTGTTGATAATTGTTGGAAATGTCAAAATGAATATTTTCACCAAAATTAAGCATTATACTAGCTATTGTAAGCGAGTTATAGGCGAAAACATAATTTCATACACTTATTTGCATAATTAATTACTTAAAAAATATAAAAAATCAATTTTTTGAAAATTTTACTATACAGTCTTATAGTTTACATCCAGCTCTATGTGCGTGCAAATTTTCGCGGCGATTGCGCGATCTGCGGCCGAGATCTGAAGGGGGGGTCAAATTGGACCCCTCCCCCCCCCCCAGTAAAAACCTGGTCTGAAATAGCCCAGTTAAAATAGGGTTAAAGGGAAATGGCAAGATTGGAAGTAGTCCTAAATTTAGGACACAGTTATCCAAGAATCAAGTATACTGTTAAAAGTTTCTGCTGTGAAAATCTCAGTCATTCATTTAATCCTAATTTTTGTTGCACTATTTTTGTCAGAAATGCTGTAACGATGAAATTTGTTATGTAGCTTTCTATGGGATCAATTATTATCTGGGCTTGAGATTAATTCAAATTGTGGTAAATTAATGCTTGTTTCTCCTCAGGTAAACCAATTTAAGACAAACCTTCCAGCCTGGATATACACTGTAGCTAGTGTATATATTGGTATATGTTTCAACTCATTTGGTTCTTGCAGCTTAATTACTTCTTCCAGTCATGTCCTTTAAACTAAAATCTTCTGAAATATGCAATTATGATGGAACAACATTCCCTAGTCAGTGTTGTACAGGAGCATAGTCTTTTGATAATTGGAGCAAGTTTGAATATTTATCGTGATAGTTGATTAGTAATGTATCATTATGGTTTTGTAACTGGTAACTGTCATTCAAAACTGCACAATTTCAGTTAGAAACTGTGGGTATTATTGGTATATAGTTAAATATAATCAATTCTTCCTGTTGATCAATTTAGATAACCTTAGTAAGTTATTAATGCAATGTATCTCTCAAAACAATTTTGGTTGGTTGGATTTTGCTCTCTGATGTCTGCAAAGACATTTGCCATACTCTGTGACAGTTCGGAACATTTTCTGGTTTGACCAAAATTTAACTGTCACTTTAAGTGGTCATAAAGTAAGCATGCACATAGAAATTGCACAGTTCCATAATATCCCGAAGTAATCTCTGCTTATGTTCTGACCATTAGTATAAGTTTTCAATTTATCTTGTTGTTTTTCAACTCAGACACAACTTCCACCACTACTTTGAATTCTTCCACACCATTCGCAACTCACTGAAGCAAGGGACATTCCAGCAACTGAAGCAGATGATAAATCGGAACAGATGACCCAGGCAGATATTTAATAGTAAAGTAGATAGTAGCAACAAGTATATTGTCTTCAGGAATTAGCGTAAGGCCTCTTGGTACAGTCCGACCTCAGTTATCTGGCCACGTTGGGACCAGCACCCAGGGAAAAAAAATCCTTTCTGGGGCTACTTTTCCTCTTTCAGTGCATTCCAGATACTCTTTTGTATTGAACCCTGTGGCAATTTACTGGGGCTCTTTTGCCATCTAGGGGCAAAATCGTCCCGTGCCTCCATGTATTTTTTCCCTGCCAGCACCTATCTGTATAAGTGAAATGCCAGATACGAGAGATAATATACAAACAAACTTCTATGTAGCAAGGGGGGGGGAGATAATAGATATCATTAGCTACATGTATAATATTACAAAACACACACCATGTACAATTGCAACAGACTCCACACAAGTGACACTTTATTTATTGTTACCCTGATATCTAGCATGTGTTTTTGTTGACTTGTGATAAAGGTGTAAATAATTGAGGCAGTTGCTGGTAAGGCCATTTTCCGGTAAAGAGATAAGTCCAATTTCTGGTAGAGATCCGGTAAAGTGATGGCGGGAAAACTGAGGTCGGACTGTACATTGGTTGTCACTGGATTGGTGTCAAGCATGCCTTTTTTGAGTCGCCTTTTTTAGCCACTTTTATTTTCAGTCGATCTGATGCAGGGTTCCCAGCCAACCTGGAAATCGGGGAAAAACCTGGAAAATGAGTTCCCTTTATACCCAGTTTGGGAAAAGTCAGGTAATTGAGAAAAAGTCCCTCAAGTCTGGGAAAAAATCAGGGAATTTTGTTTGTTCAGTGGTCCCACTTGTTTGCCTCATTCCCGTACCAAACAGCGAATTCCCTGGATGACTGTTTCAAGCAACTAAAATATCAAAATGACGATTCTAGAATTTTTAACTTCCATCAGGGAAAAATCTGGGAATTTTATTTCCATGAAATGTTGGGAACCCTGAGTGCATTGCTTGTTTGATCCTGTCTATGACAAGCGTATAATTCCATGCTGAAAGCTTTTGATGCCATGCACAGTTAGCTTAAAGGTTAGTGACATGATTGGGAACACTTGAAAATGCCTCAAGAACCAAATGAGTTGAAATATACACCAACTATACACTAGCGGGAGTGGATCTCCCACCTGGGAGGATTTGTCTGTAATTTGTTTACTTAAGGAGAATCAAGCATAAACATAGGAGTATCAAGCATAAACATAGGAGTATCTTATTTTTTTCCGGGGACGATAAAAATAAGCCCCATAGAGAGCCAAACAGCAGGTTTCTGTGCTACGAGTGATGTTGACATTGTTTATTTTAGAATGAGTCAACGTTTGAGTACAAGATTTTCACAGAAAAGAATCCTTGACATAGTTTACTGATTCTAGAAGTAGTTTCAGCCAAAGTTGAGGACTACCCCACAAACATGTCATTTACTTTAAGATAGAACACAAAACGCTCTACTCTGATTGTCGATATGTGACAATACCGTAAAACGTGATAAATTGCCTTACAGTGAACAAAGGAGGAGTAACTTGATTTTCTTTGTATTAAATTTAGATGTAATGAGGTGATTACTCTTTTCAAATGTTGAAAAATAAGGGCATATATCGTCGGGCGTCATCATCCGAACGCGTCGTATTCGTGATAGTGACAATTTGTATTGACGACCGCGCCTCGGGAACACAGTATCGACAGTTCGGTTGTAAACGCGTTCGCTCCTGGAGGCGCGTCAATCAACTGTTGTATAGCGATACGACGGTTCGGATGACGCCGACGTATGAATGTCTGTGTACCTTTCTCAATATATTCCAGTAAAGGACTGAAGATTTGTAAAAAGAAAAGGCAAAAGAACAAATTTGTTGACATTTGAATTGTACTACAACACTGTTCTTTCAGAGTTGCTTCCTTTTGTCGTTGGGACAGCAGTATTGTAATCGAGCTAAATGTTGTATGATGTGTCCATGGAAATCAAGAAACTGGCACGCTAGTTTGTACTTATCAATAACGTATTCACGTAGAGATCAAAATGACAAACTTCTTCTTCGTAAATAATAGGCTTGGAAGAAAATGAATGAACAAAACTCTCCTTTGGGATGAAGTATGTGTGTTCATGAGTCTTTAATCTGATCTTGCCCAATTCTGCTTACAAAAACAATCGATAGAGTGAAAAGTGAAGGGGTGTCTTTTTTTCAACTTCTTTCATTCTTTGATGTGAGGAACTTGGCATGGGATTTGAAGCAATCAGTTGCTTTCTGAATGAGTTCGTGCAATCCAGAAGGGACTTTTAATTGGTTTTTTAGTCCATATCTCTGCAAATTTACACCGCATCACTAACTGCTCTCTTTGGAGTATCCCTACGAATCAAACTGTCTGAAAGCAGGAGTTCATCAGAGAAAGGAATCAATTGAAGAAAAGTGTTCAGAATAGCTTGTGCAACAACGCAGAATCTGCAAAACCACTCATGAAATTCACTCATAAAAGCACATCTAATGACAAATCAGCTGTTCTTTGTTGGCAAGTCTTTTGTTTCATGCAAACAAAGTAGATTGAAGAATATTTGTATTAAAAGATGTCACAAAAAATAAATGCCTAGTATTTGCAGCTTTGAATAGTTGATCATGTGTATGAATTGTCTACTGACTTCAACATTTCTTCATGGTATTTCTATATGTTTTCAAATATTTAAGAGTTTAAAAAAATTTTTTTTTACCTGAAGAGACTGTTCTGTATGGCCCTCAAATCGCCCAACATGTGGCGTAAAGTACAACTGATACTTTGTGAATTCGAAATGGGGGGAATCATCTGATTAGCACCTGTTTTGCCGCTCTGAAAACCAATGGGACCCCCTGTAAACTGTCATGAAAGTGTTGTGTGTAGGTGAACGAAATTTCTTTAAATTCACTTGGGAAAAACGATTTAAATTCTATTCCATGATCACATGACCTCAGTCGCGTGATAGCAGGATGTTTTTGTAAAAATTTAGGCATTTGTCTAAGAATTAATAAGACGGACTTGATTATGTAACATTACGAACATGAAAAGACATGGACGGATTTAAAACTGCTTGGTTGAGAAAGAAGATTTTCTCCGCTAAGAATGTTCTTCAGTGAGAAGTGACATCGGGTGGCAAGCAATGGACGGATCCTTTCCTGGGTCATCCTCCACATTTCAAACGTTTGCTATTAGGGTTTGTGCATCGTTCCTTCACCGCCGATGAAATCAGTCCGTTGCAAGTGTCTGTGTTTTGTCGTAAGGTCTTCTTAAGCTTGACGGATCCTTCTGGGTCATCGTCAATGCATTTCAACCATTGTCATTAAGGGTTTGTCATCCGTCCTTCACCGCGATGACACTCTTTGCCACAACGTGTCTTAGATGTTGTCGTAAGTCTTCTTAAGTCTTGGACGGATCCTTCCTGGGGTCACCTTCCCGGCTAAACTTCTGGTCATTAACGGTTTGTAATCGTCGCCTTCAGTGTGCGATATACATCTTTTGCCTAAGTAAATTATCATGATGCTGTGTAAGTCTTCTAAGCGGTGGACGGATCTCTGGGGTCACCTCCCGCATTCAACTTGCTCATTAAGGGTTTGACATGTCGCTGTCACGTCCGATGACATCTTGGGACAAGTGTCTTGGATGTTGTCGTATCTTTCTTAAGCTTGGACGGATCTTCTGGGTCAATCCTCTCGATTTCAAGTTTGCTCATTAAGGATTTGTTAATCCGTCCCTTTACTGCTCGATGGCGACTCTTTGACAAGAGTCTTGAATGTTGTCGTAAGTCTTCTTTTCTTAGCACAGAATGGCCGATGTAGTGATTAGAGTGCTTCGACACTGCATACACAATTTTATATTTTTTTATCGGGGCGGGGGGGGGGGGGAGGGGGAATAAGGGTTAACGTAATCACTGGAAGAAATTACTGTAAATAATTACGAATTAACGTTCGCAATGCACCAGCGCATACACATGGGCAAATAACGAACAAAATTATAAGCCCGGCTGTGACTTTCCAGTCGTAAATTCAATGAAGTAAAGAATCCAATGCCTGGGCAACCAGTAAGTTCTAAAAACGTTTTAAACGCCTTTTAAAATGCCTTTTAAAAACACTTATCAAAACTATGTATAAACTGTTAATTATGTACAAAATACCAACTTTACATTACCACTACCACGGCCCGCGGTCAGGGGCAGAGCCCTTCCCTCCTCAAATTCCACCCGTGTCCCTGGGCTACCGATGGCAGATTAGGGGGTGGATTATTAGGGGGAGGAGGGGGAGGGGGCACCGAACCCCTCTCCGGTGCTTCCATTGGGGGGGGGAACTCTCCCCGGAACCCCCACTGGGGGGGTGGATCAAGATCTAACGCATTGCCCCTCCCCTGCCTCTGGCCACGTCTTTGGCCTTCTCTCTCATCATCACATCCAATAAGATTTCTTTGCAAAAATTCCCCTTCTGGACCATCCAGATTATGAGTTCTCCTATACAGGCCTGTTGCTGCTTGCCTTAACAAGAAGGTTTTAGTTCTTTGCTTGGGTACAGCTCTGGTACCATGGAAGAGTTTTTTAATGCTAGCTATATATCCTTCATTCCATGTAGAAGAAAATGCCCAAAGTGGACCCCAGGTTCTGGTACATTGTGGTAAATGAAGAAGTTGGTGGATGTTTGAAGGAGGGTGTGATTTTGTCTTAGGAAGTGACGTAGCTTTCTCAGACTTAGTGGTTTCCGTTGGACTGGAGATGGTGGCTTTTCGAGGCTTGAGCTTTGACTGTCGTTCGTTTTCCTCCGATACCACTCGGGACACTACTTCCAGCAGCTCCTCATCCGAAACGTCTCCTCGCAGAGTTTGCCTCAATTCATTTTGAATTAGCGGGTTGTGTAGGCCAGTCGATATTGAACGGTGTGCCATCTTCTGTGTTTGTTGTCCGTCATATGGTATGGTGGCGCCACTCTCACCTGATGCAAATAATACTTTTTGTTTCAAGTCGAGCACCCTCTTTTTGGCCCTGCACTGCAGTCGTTAGCTCTTGGAATACCGCAGTCGCATCTTTTTCCCTGTAGTGCGACCTTAAAATGCGACGCAGCATCGGGAGGTCCATGTCCTCCCGACCCTCCAAATAACTCCGTAATGGGAGTCCAGGAATTATTGTCCATACAACAGCCTCTACGATTTCATCTTCTGGGATGAAATCTGCTTATCTCCCTGGCCAGAGACACATACGACAGTGAATTCTTTTGGCCAGGTTCACCGAATGACATGCATACTCTGGAATATAACTGTTGGAACATCATTACAAACTTGCTTAAGGAAACAGTTGCTCTTGTAAAATCTGCCTGACTTATCCTATCCTTGCTCAATGTATATACTGAGTCTACAATTAACATCCAATTTGCCAAAAATCGTGAAGGAAGTATTCCCTTGACATCAATCAGACTATAAGAAAGAAGCCAGAACCTCCATTCAGATCCTTTCCAGTGGACGTGATCTGACACTAAATGTGGAGTTCTTGTCACTTCTGTTTGGGGTGGAATGATGTCATTCTCCTATCAATCTCTGCTATTGACAGTGACACCCCTCCCCCCCCCCCCACTGTACCATGCTTCATTATGATGAATAGGATCAAAGCACAAGGATCCTACTTGACGACAGACTCCCAAGTCAACAGCATGTAGTGGATCTGGTGCGAAACCACCTACAACATTAAATTTGGGAACGTTGAATAAAGGAGAAAGTCCCTTTACACCAAAAACATGATCTCCTAGTGAAAAGGCATCAGCTGCATGCCTTCGTACTTGCTCATATGTCTGTTTCTGTTCATGTACATTATTGTGATTATATATTCTAACATATCCATTCCCCTTTAGAACCCTCCCACCTTTATTGAAACAATGTCCACATCCATATTCTCCATTCTTGTTTCATATTGTTTCATATTGGTTATTTGATGCAGTATTTGGTACCCTGGGGTACCAAGTAAATATCTGCCATTTTGTTGAATTATTTATTTTATTTATTTGCGCTGTACCCTGGGTTACCAAAAAATGGGTAGAAGTATTTTTTTAGTGTTTTATACAGATTTTTTTTCTTCTTAGTGATGTTATGTAACAATTAATGCATGCAAATGATAACTTTATTCTAATTTTCATGTACTGTTTTAATCTTCATTGTTCAATAATGATACCTGTAGTAGTAATTATTGATCTTATGTCTTTGAATTTTCCTTGTCTGTCCCTCCTCTTCCTCTGGATTGTACCTGGAAAGTCGCGAAACACGGTATCCGCCGACAGGCAGAATGGAAATTACTTCTATTTGCGATAGACCTTGCGTGAGTAGTGTTAAAATCATCCCATCTGCTCTCGCCTTGTTTGCAGTGCCGTCCTCTTCTTGACTTTGAGCCTTTGAAAATGTTTGCACAATCTCGGCAATCTTTTCTTCCCCCAACTTCCTCACCGCCCTTTCTCTTGCATTTTCTAGTTAGTCGTTCCTGCTTAGTTTCTTGTATTTTTTTTCGGTTTTAGAAGATCCTTGTAACCGCTACCCACGGCCGACATGATGGTATTGATACTGTATACACTAAGTGTACGCGTACGTACGTATGCCCGAAGCAAAGATCCTATAGCGCTACTTCGCAGCGCTTTGGGATCTTTGGTCCGAAGTTAGCTACGTACGTAAGTATCATTGTGTTGCCAGTCTACTACCCGGTAAATTAATTGATACAAAATGAATGAAAATATAAGTATGAAATCACTTCAATAACATGAATATTACGTTCACTAAAAATATTGACTTTAATCGCAAAAATCAAGGTCCATAAATCTAATTTTAACTTTTCCCCCCATTGCTTGATCATTATACAAAAACTATTGGCTATCTTCACTTTTGGAAATTCATGCAGCGCAATGCGGCGCACTGCGCTAGTGCTATACACGCTACCCCTGCGATAATGCCTGTGCGATGGATACAGTAACTGAGTAAGCCTACAACACCGCGTATACCAGGGCAAGTTTTGGGACTATAAACTAATCTTCTGTGTAAATTAACTGTCGAAAATTATATTTAATTATATTTAAATTCTGAAGCAGAGCATAAATTTGTTACTATTATTGGCATTAGATTGTATCAAATAAAGAAAATAGGCGTTGTGATCATAGTCCCCAGTCATTGTCATGATTGTTGCACCGATCGTACGATCGTGATCACCTTGACAACAATGTAACTGTACGCTATTACGAAATGAGATGGCGCTGCACAACGCCGTACCCCGGGGTACAACGGTACCCCGGGGTATGGCGTGGTGCATCATTTGACATCTAGCTACACTATCTAGTGCACAAAGGGACAGAAATACCTTTGTTGTAATAACTCTGTCTCCATGAGAAAAGGCCAACCCTGTCTTTAAAAAGGGCCAAAATAAATAATATAATTGCTTCTTGTGACAGGACCCCAAACAATGGGTCAGAAGGTAGAAAAAAGAAATATTTTTAGCAAAAATCTTATGTTAAGAAATATCTAAATTACCGATATTTTGGTTTCCGGTAACATGAACCCCCCTCCCCCCCAAACCCCAAAAAAAAAAAAATTGGGGTCGGAAGAGTGGAAAAAAATGTTATTTGTAGAAGAAAACAATTTTGTTAAGAAATAAATTTATTCTCAGAAAATAATTTCAATTTTTTTTCCCTCATATTTGTTTTTGCAGTGCAACTAAAAATATGGGGATGGGAGATCAAAAAGAAAAAAATGTATATTTTTTCATTCTGTATGTAAAATACACTCATGTCGCCCCTGCTGGTACTCTAGAGAACACAGTCATGCTCTCGATGTATATCATGAAGACGTGTCTGCACAGAGTATAGTTTCATGTAACTTAGTGTCGGGGATGTCGGACATATGATCGTGACTTGTACTAGAATTGGACTTGCAGGAACTGGCTCCGGCACCAGTGCCATCGTGAATCCCAAGCCCAAAAGAACCTTAACGCCTTAGAGTCACCCTGAACTTTCCACCTCTATTCTGCATTTCTATCCATGCCACTGTGTACTACAGAAACGATGGAGCCATCATTTCCTCGTCATCTTTGGTTTTCCATGTCTGCAGGATTTCATCATACTGCTTATGCCGTGTTTACACTATGTTCCCGGCGGCCACGGCAACCATGTTTCAGGCCACCGTGGATAAAATGGGATGGACGTGAGACCATGCGGAGAGACCCGCTACAGATCACCTCCAATTGCTGTTATGGCCTATTATGTACTGTCAAGTTTTATTGCGTTCCCCTCGTTTTTCTACGGCCTACTAGCTTTCTCATGCTCACCGTGACTACCGTGGCAAATTTTGACGGTTAAAAAATCTGGCCCGGCATCAATGGCAATCACGGACTGTCACGTTTGTCCGCGTGGTCTCACGTCCACCCTGTTTTGTCCACGGTGGCCTGAAATGGGTTGCCATTGCCACTGGGAACATAGTGTAAACACAGCATTAGCTAATGCCTGCTTGGACTTTTTGTACCGCTTCAGCAGAGCAATATGGTATACATCCTGAGATGTATCTCAAGACTTGTGCATCATGGTCACATCTCCTGCCTCACTTTTGCCAGGTTCGTGCTCAGTTTCTTGGTGCTGTACAACTCTGAGATCAGTTAACCACCCCATGGCGCAGCTGCACATCCACTTGGGGCCATCTCTGGGCCACCGAATAAACTGCCTGCATTCCCGTCCTGCCTGTGCTTCGCTCCAGGAAATCGAGGTGGAAATGGCTATCGTAGGCCTCATGAGGCGCCGGGGACTCGGTCGCCGAGATGGACCTAGAGACTCCGGATCCCTGTAGGTGGGGCGCCCCTTTTTTTTAGATGGATGGGCTATGTAGGAGTACCCCTATTGTAGTAGCTTGGAAGGTCCTCCGCAGCGATTACCCCGGCGAGAGATTGCACCCGGGGCCTTCGTGGTGGAATATGGAGTTGTCTTGCAACATTTTTGGAATCCTGGCAGACAGCATTGTAGTGGTCCCTCTCGCATCTTGCAGCCTGAAGGTGGTCTGCTTGCATTGAAGGGCCTCGGATTTCTCTTTATCTGGAACATTCACCTGACAAAAATAAAACCAAATTGTTTGCAATAATGTAAATAACGAAGAAAAAGAATGAACAATTATTATTACTGAGTAGAATTATTGTGAATATTGTCTTTTAAATGTGTGTTTCCATGAAATTGCATGTTTATTTTTTTTGTTTCAGTATTCAAAAGAGATTAAAATGTATTACCACTAAAAAACACCAAGAAAGAGAATCATAATAGATTTGTGAACAATGCATACACATGTTAAAAAGTACTTTCAAAATTGCTTACTTGTTTGAGGAAAATTTTTATTTGTTTATTTTTTTTTTGGTGGGGGTGGGGGGGGGGTGGGGGGGGGGTGGGGGGGGGGCAAATCAAACAGAGGTCTGTTGCCGGCTTGGTGATGGTAACATAAGGGAGCAGGGTCTTCCATAGCTTCCTGAACGTAGACAAGGCCACCGATTTTTGTTCAGGACCTGCATGGAAAATTGGAAATTTCATTAAAAACGTATAATCTAGAAAAAAAGAGAATAAATAGCAATTATTTACTGTATTTGAAGAGAAAGGGAAAAAAAATAAATGCAAACTTGTCTCTTAGTTAGATTTGAAGGCAGCAGCTTGATGTTGTAATTCCTGTTTTCTGGAATTCTTTGTGGGGAAAGATGCAGTGATGAGCTGCAATGGTCAGGACAAATCAAACGACTTGCTGGCCTGCTCAAAACTATCTGCTCGCATGGCTTCCACCTGTTTAAACATGAAAGTTTCTTTTTTTCAATAATAGCTTCGTTAGTGAACTAAATGTATACATTAACATGAAGGTAAACAAACACTTTACAGTATTAAAGACCACTAATCGGTCCATAAATTACTTTTATGTCTCTTTATTAGTGCTGTTTTAAATGGGGGGAAAAACGACCACTACTCATTCTGTGATGATTTATACATTATCACCTTTCCCTTAGTTGAATTTTCTGCCAAAACATGAATGACCACTTTATTTCATGTATCTGCAAAAACATGTTTGTGAAGCAAGACAAATATTTTAACAGGAGCACTAAACAGTAGACACTATTATAGAATAAGATTTGCGCATAAATATGTATTTCAAGATTATATACAGGTATCATAAAATACAACCCACTAATAAACTTGCAAGAAGTAAAAACACTACCAGTGCTGAATATTCTACTTACACCAAAGTGCATATGTGGGCCTGTAATGAACAAGCTGAAGCAAAGTTGCAAGTAAATGTCAAAAGATGTCGGGCTTTCTACAGCTCCCAACTCTATTAAAACGACACTTTCTGCAGAACACTCTTCAAGTTGATACAGGTGAACATAAACAGAATAAAAGTCTGATGGCTAAATCCCCCCTCCCCCCTCCTCCCGTCTCCTCAAACTCTTCAGGTGTTATTGACAGTCCAATCACAATTAGTTTCCCGGTAGATATTCCAACTACAATGAAAAAAAAACACCCGCACATATCTATCTCTTTGCATTTACATGTGTATTTATAATTTTGCATTTATTGGAACATGTCTTGTGTGCACACACCGGCATTCACAAGTATTTGCTGCATGGCAACTGTGACATGGCCCTGGGAAGCGGGGGTGCTGGGGGTGCAGCACCCCCAGAAATTTTTCAGGGGCACAGCACCCCCTGCGAAAAGATGTGTATGTCTATTTTTGTTCAAATTTGGCCTCGAATTTGGTCATGAAAGTGTTTTTGGCTGTGAAAATTTATCTTTTTGGCCGCGAAAATTTTCCGTCGACCAAGTCATGGCGTCAAAACTTTGACACAGAATTTTGCAATTTATTGATTATGCTAATTTATTCTATTAATTTTTGTTCAAAATCAATGAAAAAGTTTTAAAAAGCCTGAAAGCTTGAAATGGCATAATTTTGAAATGCGTTTTGTCTAAAATAACAAGATGCAGGTGGGATCCCAAGTAGCAAGCCCATACGGGGCCCATATGGGTCCCATATTTTCTGACACATGGGTCCCATACGGGCAAACCATCTGGGGCCCTAAGGCATCTGCACCCAAAAAGCATATGGGACCTATATGGTAAAGCCCATATCAGCAATTTGGGGCCCAGATGGGCCCCATCTAGCTT
>JZLH01S0013539.1:18407-29139 GCA_001188425.1 Eucidaris tribuloides
AAATTTTCTCAAACCGCTCGCTCGCTGCGCTCGCTCGCGGAGTATGTGTATACATTACACATGTTTTAATGATTGGAACCCACTTCAAAAAGGTTTTATTCAAGTTGGATTGCCGCAAAAAACAGCAATTGCAGGCTGAAACCTAATCTGATGGTGAAAATATCTGCCTGCGCCCAATGCCCCTTTTGACCGTATAAGTGCCCTTTTTTGTCTTTGCCCCCCCAAACGAAAATACGTTCCGCCGCCCCTGGGTAAAGATAACAGAAAATCGCGTGGTAGTAGTAGTAGTAGTAGTAGTAGTAGTGGTAGTAGTAGTGGTAGTAGTAGTAGTAGTAGTAGTAGTAGTAGTAGTAGTAGTAGTAGTAGTAGTAGTGGTAGTAGTAGTGGTAGTAGTAGTGGTAGTAGTACTGGTAGTAGTAGTGGTAGTAGTAGTAGTAGTAGTAGTAGTAGTAGTGGTAGTAGTAGTGGTAGTAGTAGTGGTAGTAGTAGTAGTAGTGGTAGTAGTAGTAGTAGTAGTAGTAGTAGTAGTAGTAGTAGTAGTAGTACCAGCAGTGATCATTATCATCATTCGTATAAACTGTATTATTACTTTCATACAAACATACATACATACATCTTCATTATCTTCATCATCATTATCATCATTATTATCAGTATCATCATTATCATCATTATCATCGTCATCATTATTCACATCGTCATCACCATCAATTCATATCATCATTATCATTATTTTCATCATCATCATCATCATCAATCATCGTTATCATCATCATCAAGATCTTAATCAACATCGTGACCAGATCTCCATTCTCTTCAACTACTTAACCCGTTGGAGACGATTTGATTTCACTATTATCTTGCATTTTCCATAGACCCCAACACAAGTTAACTCATACTTAATCTCCAACAGGATATTACGCATAAACTACCATCACCACAATCAAAATTTGTATGATCAACAAATCTTTTTTTTTAAACAAATAACAATCACAGTGAACTCACAGGAATGCATTTGCTCTTGCTAGACACAAGAAATTTATTTGATACCCGAAATACATCACCACTTAGCCAAGAGAAGCCAGGCCTTAGTGTTGGGTATGTCCAAATATCCATCCAAACAGACCAAAGTGGCTACTTGTTGTTTTATAACAATGCTCATGCTAATGGTTATAACATGCTCATGTCATAGTTTAACCTAGTGGTTACTTGTTTTATGTAATACAGAGATTTCCTTGTTTACTTTTCCATTTCAGACAAAAAACACTAAACTTCCTACACCATAAGACATCATTTTCCATAGCAGTGTCTGGGTTGACTGTGTAGCCTTACTATCTTAAATATTAATCACCAAAATACCCCAGTGATGTTTTATGAGTAACCATTATTTGAAGCTTGTAGCTCAAAAACACTAAGTTGAAAAAAAAAGAAGAAATATAAATAACAGGTTTCAAGAGAGAAAGCATTATTCTATACTACTCAGCAACAATGAAATTTTCAATCTCATACAATTCGTTCACAGCCAGATACATGTACTACTACTCTTCCAAGAGCTTAGATCTCGAGAACATTTCTCACCACTGAAGTTCTACACAAATAACACTCAATAGCCGACAAATCGTTTGCTCTTACCAGGGAGTTGTTACATAACAACTCCCTGCTCTTACCATTACCATACTAAGCATGTGGGCTAGCTATCCTGATGATCCTACTTGAATACTGCAGACTAATACCCCTAACAACCCCCCCACCCCATGGGAAATGCTGCATCACACTTTACTTGGAAGTCATGATAAAACAACAAAGCCGCATCAAAACTCGGCAAATACTTACTCGTTTGCACAAATTGTTAACCCTGGTGTACATTTCCATGAACGAAATGAAAACCTAAAACCACAACTACGAGTCCCTTTTGGTAAAACAATTCAAACACAAATGCTGCACTATCTGGCAACACAGGGTACAGCGATGGTTAGGAGGTCACACAAAGATATTCTAACTGTTACCCCTAATATCAACTTGGCACTTTGTGAAAAATCTGATACTTGCACTACTGCAAATCTGGAATTGATGCATCTGATCTGCAGGACTATGGGAAGGGTACGAGAAGGGTACTCCACCATCGGGTGCTCTCGACAATCTAAAGGGAAAACATTGATAAGACATCGTTCTGGAAGCCATCACTAAAATTCAGGAAGAACCTTCATTGTGAGTCAGTGGAATTTAAACTCCTACTAGTATGTGGAGCTTCTCTGTGTAATGATATCGTGTCTGGAACTTAAATGAGTGAATCAGAACACATGTCACCTTAGCCTGTAAATTGCAACCTCAGGCAAATTAGGCCTCGTAAAGATTGTGACATTTAGAACTACTTGCAAAAATGTGACTTCAACTACTTAGCCTGTGGAACTTGTTACAGACAAAACTTGTTACATGGAAATACAACCGACATTTGACAGCATGCTTTCATTCATAGATTTTTTG
Source organism: Eucidaris tribuloides (assembly GCA_001188425.1). Taxonomy (NCBI): domain Eukaryota; kingdom Metazoa; phylum Echinodermata; class Echinoidea; order Cidaroida; family Cidaridae; genus Eucidaris; species Eucidaris tribuloides. Next base: position 20,892 of record JZLH01S0013539.1, read on the forward strand.
GTGTCAAAGATGTACTTATCAGCAACAAAGTAGCTTACTCATGACCCACAATTTTGACGGTTCTATATAATAACATTGTCAGTTGCGTGAGACTGGTGTTGATGAATTAATTTTTCTGAACTTGGACCTGGTTTGGATCTCGGAGACAATGTTAAACAAATGGAACATTCCTTTTAAGTGTGATCTTGGTCTGCAGACCAGGTCTCAATCTTGAGACCTATGCTACACAACATGGACACCTTCACTTCTTAGGGTGCATTTAGGTCTCAGGACGTGGTCTCATCTTTGAGATAAAATGCCTAAACAATGAACCTTCACTTTTGGTGCGTCCTTGGTCTCAGACCGGGTCTTCAATCTTTGAGACCAATGCCTAAACAAATGGAACCTTCACGTTTAGGTGCAACTTTGGATCTCGGCTGCAGGTCTCCGACTATATATAGCTTTTACTGTGTATACACAAGACAGCTTCACTTGAAGAAAAGGTTGTCACTTAATTAGTCTTGAATTTTTGTGAAAATTTTGAAGAGCAATTATTCAAATAAATCACAGAGAAGCTGTCATCAAGTATGTACTTTGACGATTACTCTGGTTTTGCCCAGTCAGTTAAATTTGATTTTAAGTGGACATTTACAAGTGATTGGACCGAGGTGAAGGACGAGTCCAGCAATAATTGGCTTCATGACTATAAGTACAACACTGCTTTGTATTTCCAGAAAATTGGTACAGACCACAGCGGGTTAATTGAGAGAGACTGACAAATACTGTGATATTAAGCACTGAGTACCACAACTCTAGTTATTAAGATAACACTCTGGAGTATTGATACTGAACACTGATAATGTGCATTGTGAAAATTTGGGACAGCTAAAGACACACACAAATAATTTTACCGACTCCTTCGAATAATTGGAGTAATCATTAAATACCCGGGAATCAGATTATCAATATTTGAAACAGTAGTACCACTTAATACTATAGGATGGGAAAATACATGAACTTTGTTCACACAGAAATTAGCATTACATAAAATAATATATCTATCTAGAAATAAATTGTGCAAAAAAATAAATTGAAATGTCTTCATATATCACAGAAATGTTAAACAAAATTAAAGCAATGCCCAAAGACACCTCACTTTAGAATATCAAATACTACATTTTGACTAGATACACCGAAAGGACAAAATCAGATATACTCATCAAATGAGTTGGAGCAAAGAACTTAAAAGTCACAATTAATTTGTCATTTTGGGTCTGATGTATTCGAAACAATAAATCGTACCACACACTTCGTAAGAATAGCATTTAGAATTGATTCCACCATTTAGTAATCCTGAAAATCATTTAGTCCAGTGTGCCAAGTGCAAATTAATCCATCATAAAGTCAGGTGGACCGTGGAGCAATATGTTTGGGTTACCCAGAGTGCTGAGAGTGGAATACTTTTAATGTATACAAAGTGTCTGATCTGCTGAAGGGCTTTTCTGATTATTACACTATGTGGTGGAGTTATCTACTAGTGGCTGTCTTATATATTTATTTACTTTAAAGGTAAATGACATGAATGGGGGTAGTCATCAAATTGAGGTGAAACTATTCTGGGATCAAGTAAACTGTGCAAGGATAGCACTGTGAAAATTTGGTAGTCAAAAGTTGACTCGTTCTAAAATAAATTCCATCAGTATGCCTTCTGACAGACAAATCTGTTGTGTAGGGTTCTATGGGAGGTATTTTTATTGGGGCACGAGACAAACTATGTTCACGCTTGATTCGGCTTAAGTATACAAATTAAAGATAAATCCTTCCAGCCAGGATATACAATCCAGCTGGTGTATCCATTGATATATCTTTCAACCAGTTTGGTTCAAGAGGCATTTTTTGTTTCTCCCAATCATGTCACTGCCCTTTAACTATTGATATTCTGTTTTCAAAGACATGCAGTTTTGTGCTCAAGTGCTATGTGAAAGGTGACATATTACATAAATAATTACAACCTATCCAAACTCATGCCTTGTACGACCTCTTTGAAATCTATGCAAATTAAGATGATGTTTATCTGAGTGTTTCAAATATAAAGAGTTACACCTGTTGAAAGTACAACTATTTCCACATTTAACCATCTTTGTAAAACTAGTGCTGCTGTGAAAACCCAACTGCTCAGGCCAAAAGCCCCAAAAAGTCGTATTGGCGGTGGCAATCCGACCGACCATAAAAATTGGCCCGACCCTCAACATTTCAATAGAAATTCATTTGCTGAGATGATCATGATACTGCAATATCTCGATATTGTTTTTACGATCCCTAAAGTTTTGCTAATGCAATCACGATACTGAGATATCTCAATATCTAAACAATCACTACAGTTTTGCTACGATTCTCTTCTTTCCAGTAAATTTGGGCAGATTTGAGCAATATTTGCTTCACTTTTGCAGATTTGAACTCAAGATGCAGGTTTGTGTATGCAAACTCTGTGATTTAAAGTATCCCATTTTACAAAGAGGAAAAAGTTGTTATGCTGACCCTCTTTGTCTACGGCCCATTACCCTCAAACAACCTTGGTTTTTTTTGGCCTTATGGATTACCAAACTTGTCATACAAGCTTTCACACTGACATAATGTACCCCTTATCACTAGGATTGCCATTATAAACACACACATTATACTGCAGTATTAAAATCTACCAACAGCCAACATAGAAGAAAAAGAGAGAGGGGATAGAGAGACGGGGAAAAAACAGAACAAGGTTTAATTAGTCACAAGTAGCTACCGAAAGAGACAAACGCAAATCCACTAGTCACGTCCAAAGCGCGACAGTGCATCACAATATAGAGCAACTACACCGAAACAGCTTGTAATAATACTGTTACAGCCAAATGCAAATGGCATCTTTTTGCAAAACATGGTGCACTTGTTCAAAGCATCTAAGCTAATGACAAGTTAATAATGGTTTTCTTTCAAATTGTTAAATTAGTTCAAAGACGAAAAAACAGTTATCATTTTCAAACGCTTCGTAGCTTGCGAGCTAAGGACTATATGAAATATGCTGGATATTATATATATATATGATGTAATGCTTCTTTTGGTAGAAAAACATGATGATGTCAGTAACATGATATTCAAGGAAAATGAAATGTGACAAAAAATGGAGAAATGCTTTCACAACTGCAACCACTCTTAAAATGTTTTTAGTTTCATTCTCAGAAATTCCATAAAAGTAACGTACCTCCCTAATCAAAGATAAACAAATTGGAGAAGGTGGAGAACTTTGTACAGTCTACATTGGCTATATATCAAACATTGTTAAACTTTGTAGCTATTACGAAGAGTAGTTACGAGCAATACATGTTTGAGTTTTTTCCAGACCCAATGAAACTCTAAACATAACCAGAATATCTATCTGTTTCTTCTGTTTGTGGTATTTTTTACGTTGAGAACAGTTTACTTCAAAACAAATTCATTTGGAGTTAATATAGATTGATATAGACGTTACATATAATTTCACAGAAATAATTTAAAATATTATATCAAATAAACACTTTTAGAATGAACTATTTTTTTCCAAGTATGGTTCCCTGCTTGTTTATGTGTTATGCTTATCAGGTACATGCCATGATATTTATTTATTTGTTTTTTGAACATTTTGTTTCCAAGGTTTACGTTTTAGGGCCCTGATCTAAGCTTTTATTTATCTTTAAAAAAAATATATATATATCATCTCTGGGGTGACAAAACTTGCATCTCAATTTTGGGTGAAAGTGAGGTTTTTGTGTAACCTTGTGACTAGGAAATCAGATTTTGTTTTGTCCAAATTTGATATTTCAAATCTCAAAAATACAGCGATTGTTGCTAGGTAGAACAATGACTTTCCATTTGTCACAGTTTAAGGCAGCCATGTTTTTTAGGCTTACCTAAACATATTTTCGAGAGAGAGAATGAGAAAGATGACAATGACACTGGCAAAGAAGAAGAAGTAGATGATGATGAAGAAGAAGAGGAAGAGGAAGAGGAAGAGGAAGAGGAAGAGGAAGAAGAAGCAGCAGAAGAAGAAGAAAAGGGAAGAAGACGAAGGAGGATGAGGAGGAGAAGAAGGAGAAGCAGGAGAAGAAGAGGGAGGTGGAGGAGAAGACGAGGAAGGAGAAGAGGGAGAAGAAGAAAAAGAAGAAGAAGAAGAAGAAGAACAAAGAAGAAGAAGGAGAGGAAGAAGGAGAGGAAGGAGAGGAAGAAGAAGAAAAGAAAAACAAGAAGCAAAGAAAAGAGGAATAAGAAAAGATAAAGAAAGAGGAGAAGAGGGATAAGAAAAAGATGAAGAAAAAAGAACACAACATCAACAAAAACTACTAAAAGAAGCATTACATCTCAAAAAGCACACAATGGCAAGAACATTAATCCTGCTGCACAAGAAACCTGCGATTGTCAAATGAACAACCAAGTCGATAAATTAGTTGCTCTTGGGGCGATATACCGCCGCATTGGGGTCCAGCACCGAAGTCTTCGCCGGAGACGTCCCCTGCGACTGGGCCCCTGGGGGTGGGGTACCAGGGTTTGACTGCTGCTGCTGCTGTTGCTGCTGTACTACTGGCGGTACCCCCACACGGCCTTGGGCGCCACGGGGGACTGCTGGGCCGTTCCTCTGGCTGGACGGGGGGTGCAGAAGTTGACCGAGTAGCGGGGCGTGGCGGAGGGATTGTTATTGGAGGTGACCGGAGGGTAGTTAGCTAAAGGCATGACTGCCATTAGATCGGTTAAAGTCGCCTTTAGCTCTCGGATTTCCTGGTCTTTGTGATGTAGTTGATCTGCGGAGAAAAATAAGATAACAAGATTATGAAATCTAGTACATTTAGAGTGAAAACTGGCATCCATGCATGCATTACAGTAAATTACATTATTGTAATAGTCTATTGTAGGGATTACCATACTCACAGATAATAAAGTTGCAGTGGGTTCAAAATACACGTAAAAGGTCGATTTGTAATCTTCCAAGATTTTCCCATATCACACCTCTTTTAAGGGAATTACCTTGGTTGCCCATATGCCAAAGAACCAAATTCAAAATACTGACGGTAGTCTATAAAGCACTACACTGGGCAGGCTCCTAGTTATGAGTTATTGAATTTTACATATCAAACCCATTGTAGTACACAAGACACATCACTCTTGCCAACCCCTCAAATTAGAACAAAAGTGACACTAGGTGACCGGTCATTGAATTGTAACTTACAAGTGCAAATTATGTCATATTGTCTAAATTTCTATGTTATCGTTTAATTCCAAACAATGAGCTAAATAAGAAGCTATACACGTATGGCACGAGCATACATTGATATCGTATGTCTTTTATGACTTGTTATGATTACTTGTGCACTATGAGCATTTACTATTCATGGTAGGACACTGCAAGAGTCCATATTCTCACTCCACCTCGGGGGCTTGACATAAGTTGTCTCGTGGACCAAAACTATACTTGGGCTTTAAAAGCTAAGTACTAAAATTATTCGATGTTATATCCCTCATTGCAAGTTTCTTGAATTCTGGTTGGTCAAAAGTATGTCACATGTTAAAAAATAAACACACTATTCTGTGAGTCTGGGAGAGAGTACTTCAAAACCATAGTACTTTCATAGGCATGGGATAGTACATCAAAGCATGGGATAGTACTTCCATAGGCATGTAGGGACAGTGATTTTCCGTGAAAACGGAAAACGGACGGAATTTCCGGAAATCACAACTTGAAACGGAAAATGAGTTTTCAAACGGAAAATCACAGAAAACCCCTTTTTTCTCCAAATTCTTACTTTTTGAAAGGAAAAAACACAAAACTCAGAACAAAAATTAGAAGAAGTTGACACAAAAACAGAGAAACAGCGAGAAATATTTGTTTCAAGTTTAATGTAAACGGAATTGTCATTTTTTTTCCTGTATACAAAGTCTATGGTAAAATGGAATTTCCATTTTCAAGGCAAGTTGAAACGGAATTCCAGATTTTTAGAAACGGAAAAGGCCTTTTCTTGAAACGGAAAATCACTGTCCCTAGGCATGGAATAGTACATCAAAGCATGGGATAGTACATAGCAATTTCAATACAGGGCGCCAGACAGCACGTTTGCGATTTGAGCTTAAATTCAAAAGCCGGATAAATCATGTGTACAAACACATGTACTGTACGCTATTTTTTTCCGTGAGGGTGAAAGAAGTTGTAGTGTGCTACACCCGTATGGAAGTCTAGCAAAGTTTAAGATTGACACTGGGTTAAGTTCGTTGAGTTTGAGTTAGGATTACAGTTAAAATAAATTAAGAATGCAGGATTAAATTAGTTGTTTTATAGGTTTTATAAAAATTGGTTATCAAAATAACTAGAGTATACGTTTATTGGAATTGTATCTCTATTCACGTTACCACAAATAAAAACATCGCACACCTGTATGCGCTGCAAACACACTTATGTACATCATATGGGTACGTAAGTAAATTTCCTTATTACGTTAGAGTTTTCATTTTGTGTAATTTCCTCTGTGTTATTTATTCGTATATGACGGATAGTCAAATGTCCCTGTCCTGAGAGTTCTATGTTTTGAAGCTATGACGCTCTCAGTTACATTTACTGTTAACTATTTACGTATAAATAGTACAGTCACACTAGTGATTGCCCACACTTAAGTGCCAAAAGTCGGAGTCGCGACTATCTATCCAAGGAGTCGTGTACTACGAATTACGGATGCAAAGAAGTCGAACTCTCTGGATCACTGTGAAAACAAGTGAAAATCAACATCGAAGTCTTTTCATTTCATTGTTATATAAAATCATGGCCATTTCAGTTCAAGTAGAGACATATACGGGGTATATATTCAGGTTGTTGAATGAAATCATTGAAGGAGGACACTGAACAGTCACCGTATAGGCTGTAGTATGATTCTTTTTACCTACTGATCATACCGACAGACCCAAACACCGAGAGTCGCCAAACAGTCGGAGTCGCGACTTTTGATGGGCGACTAGTCGACTCCAAGAAATCCTGGAGTCGTGCAACACTACAGTCCACGTAACCTCGGGCTCGTCATAGTTTCAACCAGAGACTCTCGCATCAGTACATATTTGTATATTAGCAACCTTCCCTTGCCCGGCAGTGTGTACACTTACTATGAGCAATTTCAACCTGCCGACGTGCGTCACCCAGAGCCGAGAACAGGTCCAGCTTGAGACGGGTTTCAGCACTAAGGCTATTCTCCAGCTGGGCTGTCTTATCCTGCATGGCTACAAGGGCTGACATCAGACGCTCTGTCTTACTCTGCATCTCTTGCCGCTCATGAATCTGAATGACAAAAATGAAAACATAAATAATAATAATGATGATAATAATAATAATTACTACCACTACTACTACAGACTACTACTACTACTACCACTACTACTACTACAGACTACTACTACTACTACCACTACTAGTACTACAGACTACTACTACTACCACTACTAGTACTACAGACTACTACTACTAATACTATAACTACTACTACTACTACTACTACTACTACTACTACTACTACTACTACTACTTCTACTACTTCTCCTCCTCCTCCTATTACTACTGCTAATTCTACATCTTCTACTACTATTCCTACTTCTACTACTATTCCTACTTCTTCTACTACATTCCTACTTCTAATATTTATTCTAGATATCCTAATTATAGTCATTTCTCCTATTATTACCATACTGTAAACCAATGAAAAAGGAGTGTTTTTTTTATTTTGTTTTAAAACAGTCAATATTTTTCTACTGTAGATCTCTACTGGTACTTGATTCCATGCAGTTGCAGCATGGAATTAAGAATTGAAATATTGAGGTTGACCATTTGCCCCTCCCCTATAATAATAATAAAGGCATGTCAAATAAAAAAAAGAAATTGTAAGAATTGAATTGGTGAATTCACAGAGCGCCCAAGTCCCAATTTGTTTACATGTTGGCCCTTTGTGAATTCACTGATTCAATTGCTTGAAGTACTAAAATAAAGCATTAACTGTTAGTATCAATAGATATTTACCTCCAGCTTCTGTTCTAAATCACGCAACTTGTCTCCCTTGTCGCGGGTTTCTTTCAATAAATGCTGGATCTCACTCTCCTGGTCTTGGCGTCTCATACGACAATTTTCAGAACACTCGCCATTCCTGTTTGGCAAAAAAACAAAAAACAATCATAGCATGATTATCTTTGAATAAGTCCAACACTATATTTGAATCAGTGAATTCACAAAGGG
>JZLH01S0013539.1:29189-43102 GCA_001188425.1 Eucidaris tribuloides
TCTCTGGATCACTGTGAAAACATCAATGAAAATCAACATCGCAGTCTTTTCAATTCATTGTTATATAAAATCATGGCCATTTCAGTTCAAGTAGAGACATATACGGGGTATATTTTCAGGTTGTTGAATGAAATCATTGAAGGACACTGAACAGTCACTGTATAGGCTGTAGTATGATTCTTTTTACCTACTGATCATACCGACAGACCCAAACGCCGAGAGTCGCCAAATAGTCGGAGTCGCGACTTTTGATGGGCGATTAGTCGACTCCAAAAAATCCTGGAGTTGTGCAACACTACAGTCCACGTAACCTCGGGCTCGTCATAGTTTCAACCAGAGACTCTCGCATTTGTATATTAGCAACCTTCCCTTGCCTGGCAGTGTGTACACTTACTATGAGCAATTTCAACCTGCCGACGTGCATCACCCAGAGCCGAGAACAGGTCCAGCTTGAGACGGGTTTCAGCACTAAGGCTATTCTCCAGCTGGGCTGTCTTATCCTGCATGGCTACAAGGGCTGACATCAGACGCTCTGTCTTACTCTGCATCTCTTGCCGCTCATGAATCTGAATGACAAAAATGAAAACAGAAATAATAATAATTACTACCACTACTACTACTACCACTACTACAGACTACTACTACTACTACCACTACTAGTACTACAGACTACTACTACTACTACTACTACTACTACTAATACTACTACTACTACTTCTACTACTTCTCCTCCTCCTCCTATTACTACTGCTAATTCTACATCTTCTACTACTATTCCTACTTCTACTACTATTCCTACTTCTTCTACTACATTCCTACTTCTAATATTTATTCTAGATATCCTAATTATAGTCATTTCTCCTATTATTACCATACTGTAAACCAATGAAAAAGGAGTGTTTTTTTTTATTTTGTTTTAAAACAGTCAATATTTTTCTACTGTAGATCTCTACTGGTACTTGATTCCATGCAGATGCAGCATGGAATTAAGAATTGAAATATTGAGGTTGACCATTTGCCCCCTCCCCTGCCCCTCCCCCAATAATAATAATAAAGACATGTCAAATAAAAAAAAAGAAATAGTAAGAATTGAATTGGTGAATTCACAGAGCGCCCACGTCCCAATTTGTTTACATGTTGGCCCTTTGTGAATTCACTGATTCAATTGCTTGAAGTACTAAAATATAGCATTAACTGTTAGTATCAATAGATATTTACCTCCAGCTTCTGTTCTAAATCACGCAACTTGTCTCCCTTGTCGCGGGTTTCTTTCAATAAATGCTGGATCTCACTCTCCTGGTCTTGGCGTCTCATACGACAATTTTCAGAACACTCGCCATTCCTGTTTTGGCAAAAAAACAAAAAACAATCATAGCATGATTATCTTTGAATAAGTCCAACACTACATTTGAATCAGTGAATTCACAAAGGGCCCTAGTCCCCATTTGTTTACATGTGAAATTGGGCCCTTTGCGAAGTCACTGATTCATTTGTATTATGGCTGACAGAGTTCCATTCTCTCTGCCCCCGCCCCCAAGAACTGCCATACCACTCAATCTTTGTCTAATTGTGAAATACTTGCCCCCTCCCCCGAACCTGTAAAGATGATTTTATATTTAAGGGTGTCTAACCACAAGATAAATGGCCCTCCTCGATAAATTTCAGGACCATTATGCCATGTGAAATTTTTTGACCGCGCTGATCACCGACTTTTTACTTTCACGTCTGGCGCATCTTTTGAGACCATTTTCGCGAAAATCAAACATACCATAAACGACGCGTGACTTTTTGCACATGCATGTTAGCACCAAAACTGCTCCAAAATGTGAGTTTGTATATAAAATCAATGCAAATTTTTTTTTTTTTTTTAAATTAATTCAAATAAATACAGATATTTCTCTTTCATTGGCTGCAATTAATTCATTTTGGCATCATTATACTTTAAAAAATGTCTGCGATAAATTTTGCGAAACAAAAACCAACAAAAACAAAAGGTCGAAAAACCAAAGACATACATAAGAAATTCACAAAATAGAACATATAAGAAATTAATTATAAGGCATTTTTTTGTAGATAATTGTAAAAAATGTCAGAAATAATATTTTAACCAAAAATCAGCATGCTACAAGCTACTCTAAGTAATAGGTGAAAACATGATTTCATGAATAAATTTGCTTAATTATACAAAAATAGAAAATATGTATTTTGTGAAAATCTAAGTATACAGTCTTGTAGATTACATCCAGCTGTATGCATATGCAAATTTTCATGGTGGTTGTGCAATCTGCAGCCGAGATCTGAAGGGGCAGCCATAATTCCCCCCCCCCCCGTATAACCAGACCCAGAGTTACCCCTAGTCTCATTATTTTTTGTGTACACAAATTACTTACCCAGAAGGTGGTGCTGTTTGTCTATTAGAAGCTTCTTCCACCCTCTTACTTTTGCGTTCCTCTTTCAGTTGGTTTTCCAAGGAGAGGTGTGATTCACGCTCTTGCTTTAATTTCTTCTCGAGCTGGGCTATCGACTGTTTGTCCTGCTGTTTTTGACTAACTAAATTGTGTAGTCTGAAAAGTAAAAACAACACCTTTCATTAAAAATCTGTATATAAGGGCAAATTTTATTTTTACAGCTTGTCCCCAAAAAACAATGAATCTGAGATTGATAAAGATATTTCAATTTCAATGTCTTAGTAACAAAAATATGTAAAGAAATGAGTACATATTTGGAAAGCATATTTTCTTTCATTTATTACCAGTCACAGAACTTTTCATTCACGCGTGGTCGAGTAAAGACAATCAGAGGGGACACATATCAAGAACTCATTTGCTCCCACAAACATCTGAAATTTTTTGTGTTTGAACACATTATATCCTCGGTATTGACGCACATTGACAAAAAGCCTATTTTATTTTATTTTCATATGGTATCATACCTTGTGTGTAAACAGGACAAATGCCAAGAGTGGTCTCAACTGTCTCGCTTTAAACACTGATACAAAATAAACTTGTTAAGCCACCCCCTCCCCCCCCCTCTCCCCCCCCCAAAAAAAAACATTTTGGCCATGTGAAATGTAGGCGACATCAGCTTGCTGATGATTTAAACAGATCACAATTTGTAATTCGCAGAATAAATTTGCTGTTCATCTCTGTATTATCAAATTAATGATAAATAAGATCAAATGCTTGATCTGTTATTTTTTAATGACTCAGAAAAAGATTGACCCAACAGGATTCGAACCTGAAACCTACTGATATCCGGTCAGCGGCACAACCACCAGGCCACGCTGGGTAACGGCAATGACACGGTTTACTTGGTTACAAATACCCGAGAATCACTCCTTACATGTACGTCTGAGCTCATTAATATTTAATAAGCCCCCAGTAGGAACGAATTGTATTAATGAATGAAAGGTTTGTTTTCTGACATCTCGAGTATCATTCCAAACTTGAAGAAAAATTGATAACCAAGTTTATGTGATGAACAAAAACTACATTTTGACTTAACACAGCACCAGTGTTGTATCCGAGGCTGGCCTTGAGGCCAATTTTGGTGGCCTCAGCCTTGGTCTGAGTCAGCTGTACAAACCCTGTGGAAAGTTTGTGTTTTGGGGTGGGCCTCAGAACTTGTGGCCTCAAATTCAATACTGCACAGCACTGATTTACAGATAGTGATTTTCCGTTTCAAAAAATGGTCTTTTCCATTTCTGAAAACCTGTAATTCCATTTCAACTTGATCTAAAAACAGAAATTCCATTTTGTCACAGAAAATGTACACAACAAAAACATGGATTCCAATTTTGCAAAAATCAATTCCATGAATTTTTACATGAAGAGTAAAGAACCAGAGAAAAGGACCAAAGAACGGATTTTCTGTTTCAATTTACCAGTAAACGGAAAATCAGTGTCCCTACTGATTCTCTACCTAAAAAGCTGTTGAAAAAACTGCACCGAGTTCAAATTCAGGATCTGAGTTCAATGAATGTCTTACTTGTTTTGCAGTGACTCGTTGTCTTTCTTGGACTGCTCTAGCAAAAGCTTCTCCTGCTGCTCTGACGCCAAGAGACTGTTGACCTGGTTCCGCAGGTCACTCTCCACTTGGCGGCTGGCCTGCAGATCAGCCTTTAGCTTCTTGACGTCTGATTCCAGTCTGTTAAGAAAGGATGATAATGATAATGATGATGATGATGATGTTAAAAGCTTCACCTTTAACACTTAAGCCATTGTCTCCTAGATTGTGAAAATCACATAAAGTTAACAAAGGACACATCTGGTTCCTGTATCTAATGGGTTAACATATCGCTGACGCGATTTCACTCCATAATTTGTACCCCTTAAGGGTCAGAGGCATGATTGGGAGAAGTAAAAAATGCCTCAAGGACCAAATGAGTTGTAACATATACCAATGTATACACTGGCTAGAGTTTACTTTCAGACTAGAAGGATTAGTCTTGAATTTGTTTATTTGAGGAGAAACAAGCATTAATTTACCAGTACTGAATTAACCTCCTGCCCTGATAGAAATTGATCCCATAGACAGCTACATAACAAATTTGTCTGTCGCAAGGTATAACAAGGCAAACGCCAAGCGTTGTCTCGCCTGCATATCGCAGTCATGAAGAGACTGCATGTCAAAGACTATGCTTATATTGAACCTTCTGAGGCTTGTCAGCAGTATTAGGGGTGATATTGTGGTTCTGACAGTTTATATACCGCAATAAGGGGTATAGGCGCCACTTTATCCGTAGGAAATCAGGATAACACTAGAAGCTGTTAATGGATATTCGAAGCTATAATTATTCCCATGCACAGTGCCAGTCATTAAAAGTTCTTTTGACCTTTTGACCTTATTCAAATTCGACTCATATTCGAACTTGACCTGCGCCTCAAGAGATGGACCTCTTGTATGAACTTTGGCATCCTACCTCAAAGAGTATAGAAAGTTATTGGTGTGTGACAACATAGCACAGTGCCAGTCATGAAAGTTCATTGACCTTGACCTTTGACCTTACTCGCAGAATTGGACCGGTATTGCGAGCGACCTGTGCCTTCAGAGAGTGGACCTCTGGTATGAATTTGGTGATCCACCTCGAAGCTATAGAAAGTTATTGTGTGTAGCAACACAATTGTTGACGTCAGCCTAAGCCCGACGCAGTACACCGACGCCTACCGCCGGAAATAGTGATACCGTATGTCACGCTCCGCTACGCAGGCAGTCATGGAAATGTTCAATGACCTTTGACCTTATTCAAATTCGACTCATATTCGAGCTTGATCTGCGCCTTCAAGCGATGGACCTCGTGGTATGAATTGGTGATGCCCACCTCGAAGCTATAGAAAGTTATGGTGTGTAAAACACAGCACAGGTGCCAGTCATGGAAAGTTCATTGAACTTGACACCTTTGAACCTTTATTCAAATTCGACTCATATTCGAACTTGACCTGTGCCTTCCAAGAAATGGCCTATGGTATGAATTTGGTGATCCACCGTCTCGAAGCTATAGAAAGTTATTGTGTGTACAGACACAGCAGCAGTGGCCGAGTCATGGGAAAGTTCGATGACGCTTGTGACCCTTAATCAAATTCCAGACTCACATTCGAACATTCGAACTTGACGCTGCACCTCCAAGAATGGCCTACCTCTTGAATGAAATTTGACAATCCTACTTGAAGATATAGAATTAGTCGTGTGTACAACATAGCACAGGCCAGTCATGGGAAAGTTCATTGACCTTTGACCTTATTAAATTCGACTCACATTCGAACTCGAACTGGCACCTTTAAGAGATGGACCTCTGTATATGAATTTGACAATCCTACTCGAAGGTATAGAAAGTTATTGTGTGTACAACGTAGGCACAGTGCCAGTCATGGAAAGTTCATTGACCTTTGACCTTATTCAAATTCGACTCATATTCGAACTTGACCTGTGCCTTGAAGGGATGGACCTATGGTATGAATTTGGTGATCCCACCTCGAAGCTATAAGAAAGTATTGTGTGTACAAACAATTGTTTGACGACTACGCCGACGCGACGCCGACGCCGACGCCTACGCCGACAACGACGCCGACACCGTAGGGAAATAGTGATACCTATGTCTCGCTCCGCTAACGCCAGCGCGAGACAAATCGAGAAGTTTTTTTTCAAAATGAAGTGGACTTTTGACTGCAAAATTTTAACAGATAGAATCCTTGCACAGTTTACTTAATGTCTAGAATAGTTTTACTCCAATAACAGGACTACCCCCCAATCATGTTCATTTACTTTTAAGAGAACCCAAATGTGAGTACACTGGCTAAGGTGTATATTCAGACTGCAAGGATTTGTCTTGATGTGTGTTAAAGGTAAATGTAAAGTTGGTGGGTTATAGTCTTGGATCAGTACCTCTTCACGACTTATACCTCCTTGATCATCGACCATGTAATCACACTGCACAAGTGTGCCCCCGCTACATTTTCTGTAGATTATTCTTAGCCCAGCTGCCACGACTAAGGCACTCAATCCAATTTTGCCTCCAATGGGATTTCTCGTTCTCTACGGTACCCCCTTATAACTCCTTGGAGAGGGTATTGCAGATAAAGTTCTTACAAAAGGAAAGACGCCACGGCGGGATTTGAACCGGGGATCTCTAGGTTGAGAACACTTTGTCTATCCCTTAAGGCCACAACGTCTTGTTTACTTGAGGTGAAAGTGAAAGCAAGTATTGATTTACTCATTAATTAAATTAATCTGTGGCCTCTGGTAGAAACTGACTCATACAAGAGATACACATCACACAAATTTCACAACACAGCATTTTCTGATAATAAATAACAAAGAGGAATATAAGGACTATGAAAATTTTGTTTCCAACTTGAGGTCCATTTTCATTCTATCATTTCCCTTTACATGAAAATAATAACCGTCGATGTACTAGTATCTCATCTTACCTGATATTTGGTATACTTTGAATCCGACTGTACAGTCTGGTTCGCATTCATGACCCGTGCCAGATCGGCGCTGACGTTGGTATCCTTCTCCTTCTCCTTATTTTCCAGCTTGGAAGGCAACGGTTTGGGTTTCTTGATCCCCTGCCCCGACGTCGAGCTATTTTTCCTTCATCACGGGCGACGGGTTCCGCTGGCGTGTCCGAACGAACCCCCACGGAGAACTGTTTTTAAATTTTTGTTAGCCTGCGTCTCTCGTTGACCATGTTCTCCTTCATGCCATCGGTAGTCGTTCACGGAGTGCGTGGTGTTCGATGAAGTCGACCGACGACAACAGGGGTCGTTTTTGTTTCTAAAATATTTGCATCGTGGTGTGGTGGTGGTTGAAGAGTTTTAGATTGAGAGTCGCGCGTTATAGTTCCAATGTGTTTATTTCGAGTCTCTTTCGGTGCATCTGCTTTCTCATTGCCGCCACCACCGACGCTGTCTGACACTGATTGGGTCTTACTACTTTTACTGCTCGGTGATTCCTGTTTCGGGGCAACGCCAATTGGCTACCGGCTCGTCTTGCTTTTTCGTAATAGCTGATGATGTTAAATGGGAGATGAAAATACATCATTAATGATAATGGGCAGGTTAAAATTCAGAGAAAATTTACAATGAACATGAATGGAATCAGTTACAAACCTTACCCAACATATTAACCTTTACTTACAAAGGAGATTTCAGACTTAGTGTTCAATTTTGTGAATCGTTCCAAAGCAAGTTTGCTCAAAAGATTATGCTATAGGGTAAACTGGAATGGTTGCTCATTGATTTCACTTTTTGAAAGTACAAAATGGATCGTTTTGAAACTGCAAGTTTTTCAGAGTTCATTTTAGACCTATAATCAGAGACACTACTAAGTATGGAGGATCATCTACTCAGATTTCAAAGCTGGAAACATATATGATTGAATTGGCTTTTGAGGTGGACACAAGAAAATACTGGTGCGACTAACAATATTTTTTTGTGTCCAACGAAATAGGCCATCAATTATCACTATAATCTAAATCCACTACAAATATCATATTAGAAATTGAACAGAACAGATTTTCAAAAGCTGGAAACATATATATTTGAATGGCTTTGAGGTGACACAAAAAATACTGTGGCACTTATGATAAATATCTCGACGAGTCTGAATTTTCATAAGGAGTACAATATTTTTTGTGTCCAACGAAAATAGCGCTCCAATATTATCACTATAATCTAAACTCACTACAAATATCATATTAGAAATTGACAGAAACAGATTTTCAAAGCTGGAAACATTATATATGAATGCTTTGAGGTGGACACAAGAAAATACTGTGCGACTTATGATAATATACGGACGAGTCTGATATTTTCATAAGGGATACAATATTTTTTGTGTCCAACGAAAATAGGCCATCCAATATTATCACTATAATCTAAATCCACTACAAATATCATATGGCAACTTCCACGGAAAATGTTACCCAAGGGTGGAAAAATGAAAATCAAGGAACAACTTTGTTTTAGCCCTGGAGAAGTATTCAGGAAGGGTCACATCAACATGACCTAATGAAAAAAAATGTGCTCAAGTCGGAAAAGGATTATTTTTTGAGCTATTGAAATAAAGTGATTATTGTAAAGACATTGCAGTTAAATTCAGTGTGTTTTGCAGTTATTTCTTGTAATTGTGAAAAATATGTCACTATATAATTACTTTCAGGATAATTATTCTATGCCGAAATAAAAGCTGAGGACTCATTTTGAACATCATCCGCTGGATACCGCAGAGAGAATAAATCTTTTGCAGAAAATGGTTATTTCAATTTGTCCTATTCCCTCTCGCTGGAAGTGTAATGTCCGTAACATTTTCGATATAAAAGTTTTTACAGTACACTATGTTTTGGTCCAATTTTGTTCTAAAATTCAAATGCAAAGCTAAAATGTGATATCACACAACATATTACCAGAAATTTTTTTCAAGAATTTGCATGTTCATCCCCAAAAAAAGCGTTACGGACATTACACAACCAACGCGTTACGGACATTACAATTTTGTATCACAAGTGTAGCTGGCATGATTACAGTCCAAATACTTTGGATTCAACACTGTAATGTTGATTATCTGTCATAAGTGGATACCTTGGACCTTATATTAACATTAATAGTACGAAGTAGCGCATTACTTCAGCAACAATGCAGTATTTCACTTTGGATTTGACTACTATAATCCTCTACAGCCTTGTCATGTACTTGTACTACTCCCGATGCATGCCTCTCCTGATCGTTGCATGGCTTCAAACACAGCAACTGCTTATCAAGCTGAGCAAGTGTTACTCGTTTTCAGTGATGGCTGGAGAATAACAGGAGGATGAGAAGAGGAACAACCACTCCTGCTTTATAGCTTCCAATGGGGTCCTTTTTCCATGTAGAGATTTAAGACAAAACAATCTGCCCAAGTACTTTGTCGATCAAGAAGGATCCATTCTGATGGATGCAGTATGAAATTTCTGAAAAGACCTAGGATCCATGAATTCTTTGTGTACACAGCACAGCAAAGAAAAGGAAGAGTTATTTGTACCTCTCCCACAATGGACAACTAGGAACCACTCTGTTTCCAAGCTGATATGGAAGCAGATATTGATAATATTCTCTAAACAGACCTTTCTGACACTTGACATAAATGTACGTCTGAAAAACACAGAAAAGCACATCCTTTATTGTGTAAAAAGACATATTGAACTTTGTTGAACTATTATGCATATGTTTTAATTAGAATAAAAGCAGCTATTAGCGTATGTTATGCTCAGTCATGGGTATGGATGTCCTAGCTGATATGAATGAAAAGTGTAATGTCCGTAACGCTTCTGTTAATGACACATTTTTTTTGATTACGCATTTGATCATCAATTACAAAAAGTCAAAAGGCTGATTTACATGTTATTTACAGATCACCGATCCATTGCAGACATAAATTTAGCCTTTTAGATTCTACTGAGAAAAAAGTCAACAAACTAATAAAGTATGGGGGTATACCCCCAAATACTCCTCAAATTGGCAAACTTCAAAATAAAAAGATTATAGAAAGTGCTATGGCAAACATTTTTAAAAATGTCTATGGAGTACTATCAAACTGAAAAGAACCAAAAAATATTAATACAATCATGTGACCCCTACCACTTAATAAAGTGGACAAATCTGTAATGTCCGTAACGCTCAAAAGTAATGTCCGTAACGCCACCAATTATGGCTGTAGTAGGAACATGATTCATCTGTTACTAATAAATTAACTTTATTCTTATTTAACAACTTCCTAACCTTTCAATTTATTAGTAAATTGGTTTAACTGTGTGCTTAAACTCACAGACTTTTCAATGAAACTACAGCATGCAAAAGCTGTGTCCAAAAAATGTAATGTCCGTAACGGCACACATTTTGTCCAGTAAACTACCACACGAAGTGAAATTAAATGGATGGAAACTTTCACTGTATATAATTAGGGCCATATGTGTGTGATTCAATTTTATGAGTTCATAATAAAAGGGTGTTTTATCCTAATTGACCTTTTGAGTATGCAAAAATCTCTGAAATGTAATGTCCGTAACGCTGGAATTGCGCATATAACAAATATTAGAAATTGAAACAGAACAGATTTTCAAAGCTGGAAACATATATATTAAATGGCTTGAGGTGGACACAAGAAAAGTACTGTGCGCGACTTAATGAATAAATATAGACGAGTCGCGATATTTTCATAAGGAGTACAATATTTTTGTGGTCCAACGAAAATAGGCCATCCAAATATTATCACTATATAATCTAAATCCACTACAAATATCATATTAGAAATTGAACAGTCAATCCTCTCAAAATCATCGAGTCTGCCAATGGCTGCCCACTGATTTTATTCTTTGTGAGACGGTTTATTTTTCTTTAACCATTATAATCAACATCTTTCTCTTGATTAAAAAAAACAAGCAAATCAGAAGTAACAAAATAATGTGATTCTAAAAAAAAAAAACGGTTAGTCGATACTAGTAAGTGAAAACCGATCAACTTGTTAGCCACACACATCAGTTAGCCACAGGCAAATACGAAAGTTCCCGACGCGTACAGCATTTTCCTCAGCGTACGACATTTTCCGATGTACCCTCTTGTCTAACCACAGTGCATATATGCGCATTCCTTTGTCGTGCGGATGCGGTTAGTATCACGGTGCATAAAACCCCTATTTAGATAATAAATTAAATGATGCCTGTAGACAATAAAACAACAAGAACAAATAAAGGTGTCAGAATTTAACGCAAATCATGCTTGTAGTCATGGTAACATCAATAACAAACAAACCTTTGGGTTTTCAGCCGGTGTAAAGCTACCGCCGTTGGCCCTGCTGTTGATCTGGTGGTAATGCCTGCTGCAGTAGCTGCATGTAAAACGTTCTCTTTTGAACTTCTTTCTGCTTTCTCAGACTCTCACGATAGGCCCACGTAACTCTTGAAGTTGAAACCAAGTTTACTACCGGATAGCCAATACTGAGAATAAGGATGAAAATTGAGGATAGGCTGGTGTTAACAAGATGATTCCTGCAGGATGGAGTTATATAAGCACATAATTACCGTTGTGACGGTGATGGACGATTCTATCACTTCTGAAGGCGATCTGAATGCAGCTATCTTTTCGAAGCGAAGCTGAGGAAAGATAGGTATACATTCAGATTGCCGAAGATGATAGATCGTCTCATCGCCTGAATCCAAAAGGTGATTATTTGCTTTATATTCCACACCAGAAGAAAATATTTAACTAAAGAAACAACAAAGATGTATATTTTTCTGAAAAGACATTATTTGGGCCTGAATATGGAATACGCCCTGATCAACTCCTGGGTGCGCACCCACCAGGGACGTTCAATAAGGTCTAACAAAAAGCCATTGGCTAAACTTTACCACATTAATAAATGTGAGCTACATAATCCTCCATGCTCCAAGTGTCCTTGATAAAGGTCTAAAAATAAAGCCCCTGACAAAATTGTAATTTCAAAATGTTGATTCAGGTGCTTCAAAAAATGAAAATCGTAAGTTGACTGGATTCACCTGCCGATTTCCTCCCATAGACATACTGTGTGTGGATATAGGCTATTTTTACTCGCCTCTGAGTACTAATTGTTTATTCATTCATATTTTGGCCAGTGCAGCATAACTTTCCAAACTTTTTGTATTCTCGGGTGTTTACTTGTCATATCAAACACAACTATGTAGCTCAGATAGCAAAGTCTGACAATTTTTTTTAATTTGAAGCTCCACAACATTAGCCTATTATTTTAAAAGGGGGTGACCAACAACAGCTGCAACACGCTGGTTGAGAATGTTTATATGGACATATGACAGGAGGGGACACCCCCTCTCTACTCACCAATGGGCAGCAAACGGCCGACAGAGGTCAAGATGAACGGCACGACGGACCGCAGACCTCTAGGCCTGAATGACGCCATCAAGTACACGAACAGCAGCCACAGGTGCACAGTGGCAGGCATATCCCACGATCTACACCGACTATGGGAGTTAAAAAAGTGCGAACATTTAAAGATAGTACTGAAGTAACTATTTTGACGATGAAAAATCTTCTTCAGAGTTCCTGATTCTGTTGGTTTTCACAGGTGAAAAGCATATTATAGTTGCATATATATATGAGAAATTGGGGAATACACAGTAATTCATGTCCAATAGTGGTAAAAAATAGTTGTATGGATTGGGCAAGATTAAACAGGTGAATATGTCTGTCAGTGGCCCTAGCATTGTAATTATTCACAATTAACAATTGTATCCACATATATATTTTCTGTGTTAGTACTTTCTACGCAAGTGATCTGTATACGAGGTTTTGTTAAAAACACATTTTATGTTGGGTTCAAACTACTTATCTCTCGTACTATAGTGACATTTCAGAAATACACATCTGTTCCATATGATGGTTTCAAAACAGCTGATTTAAAATTAATGTTCGTTCTGCCAAGTACCCAAATCTTAATCTGAAGTGGGTACATTTGAAACCAAATTCAGAATTTATAACTCAATATACAATACTCAATGCCAAATTGTGAAATCATTTGTTTCCCCAACATAATATACTAACTCTACAGTACTAGAGAATAAACGGTAATTCACTTCTACGCACCTATAGTGAGTTTTAAGAAGTGCAACTTTAAAGTATTAATATGTACTATTTGATACATGCATACAAATGAGAATGAAAACATTTATTAGACTGTTACTCAACACGACGCACTTCCAAGATTGAGAAGAAATTTAAAGAAGAACAAAATTGTTAGCTATCCACCATATGAACATTAATTTGTGAAAGCTTGATTAATGAAGCATAGATGCTACTGACATCAGCTGTAGTAATGAAATGTTAATTTGTTTTCAAATCAACAAATCATTGTGGCGCTGGCAGAGGGCAAAAGCATGTGCTCTAAGGCGAAGGGCACCCAATACAAATTTCTCTTAATGTTAATACATTGCACCTTACAAGACTCAAGAAAGGTCCTAAAAAAGATCAAAATAGCTTTGATTTGGAGAAATGTGTAAACTTTAACTGAAAATTAATTCACTGAACATGTTCATAGGCAGATGTAAGGCAATGTAATTCAATACTAATTCTAAATCCATTTAAGTTCTAATTGTATTCTCACAAATTATTGATTAAACAATGTAAATAAGATTCTAGGGGAAATTAGCAATTGTAACTGTAATTAAGCAAATACCAGCCTGAACACGCAGTCTGTCTACAAGTAGTTTCTGCCAAATGGAGATATAAAAGTTAAGAACAACTTGATAATAAAAAATTAAGTCGCCAATTTAGTACAAAGAGGAAAGTAATAAATTTGATGTTTGGCTAATATCTCTAAACATACAACGTTCGACATATGTACAGAAAATAATAAGATAATCACACAGTGAAGACTGCCTGAATTTGTGC
>JZLH01S0013555.1:4462-28141 GCA_001188425.1 Eucidaris tribuloides
TCTGCGAACACTGTGCGACCAGTCCTCAGTGCTATTTGCATTTAAATGTTGTGAAAAGTCTTTATGATATGATTTTTTGCAAAGTCATTTAATTTTGGGGTCAATTTTGAACAAAAATTGCGATTTCATTTGAATTTTTACCTCCGGTAATTTTACTTGCTTATATAGGCCTAATATTTCCTCAGAGAGATTTTCTGACTGACAATATTATAGGATATACATTTTGCTTTCTCATCCGAAGTGTGACATACAAAAGTCATGTACGGATTGGTTTATATTGATTGTGGGTAAATGGTGTTCTACTCCCTGCGGATGTCTTTATGAACTTGAAAATACGTCTGCAGTGATTTGTCTTGATAGGGATTAGGGACGTTGTATAAATGGCAAAAAATGCCAACAGGTATTTTTGATCAAAAGACCCGGATACTTTTTTGCTATTCTTGCATTAGTCGGCGGGAATACTATTGTCATTTTATTAGTAGCGTGCACTGTAGCAACCTGTACTGAATAAACTTGAAAGGGTTAAATGTGTAAATTACTTCTCTTATTGAAAGCGCTAATTCAAAGTAAACGTGGGCAAGTCCACAACAAAAGGACGGGCGCGCGTCGCGTATATTGCATGAACAAGAAGTGATTAGCTGCCAGATAATGACGTTGTGTCACCACCACACACCGTTCAGTCTACCACCCCACCACCCGGCGGCGTTTTGCCGGCGAGGCATGCTCAGCTGAACAGGCCAAGACTGACATGGGACATTACTCGCACCGCAAACACCAAGTTTGATGACTTTCCTCCAAACAATAATCTATAGCCCCGGCCTGTGGCATTTAGATTACAGGAAGCATAGGCATAAAAATTTGTGTTCATGCTAATTATGTTATATCATATTATTTCATCCCTCAATACAGACCTCTGTTTTCATCCATTTATGATCAGTTGCCTAGCTTGCTCAAGCTCGACAGCCGAGTTGAGCCTGTGCAAGTGCACGCGAGTTTCTGCAATGAGCCGATTGACAATCTGTTGCGTTTGCACTTTCGGCGGAGTCTCGACCCTTGAAACAGTCACTGTTTGCGATCGAGACGTCTCACACTTTGCAGCTTTTTTTGGATGTAGTGCTTGAGATAGACTGGCTGAAACTTTGCCATGTTTTTCAATTAGATACGTGACACGGCGCAGCGTATAGTGCGTACACACAGTGCATACTACGTACGATGATCGGTCTATTCGATCCTGAACCCGATAGTTTTGGTAAAAACGTACGCGTATAGCCAGAACGCGCACGCACATAACCGGTGGTTACGGAACTGAGATTGAACGCGCGGAACTGAGTTCCAGAATGTTATGAAGATTATTATCAAAATGTGATCACTTCACGAGCCATGACAACTGAATAGTGGTTATTTGTTGTGTATTCTAGCTGTATACAAATTTGATTTTTAGGGTGTTGGTACCCTTTAAAGCCACAGGCGAACAATGACCACAGTTTAAAAAAAAACCTGTAAGCTACATAATCCTCCATGCTCCAAGTGTCTTTGATAAGGTCTAAAAATGAAGCTCTGAAAAAAATGTTTTTCAAAATTATTATTTAGTGCTGTAAAAAATTGAAAATCGTAAGTTGATTGGATTCACCTGCCCATTTCCTCCAATAGACTTACTGTGTGCAGATCTATGCTATTTTGTCGGCCCGAGTATTAATTGTTTATTAATTCATATCTTGCAAGTTTTATTTGGTTACTTGGCGTACGCAATTCGGATTAACAAACTTTATATTTCATTTTTGGATTAACGAGCCCTCAGGTACAGGTGTATAGGATTATTTTTTGGAATAACAATCGTCTCCCTGTGATTGGTTCCTGATGATTGTCTTTTCCGTTTCTGATTTTACAGGCTTCGGCAGCCGAATACCAGAAAGATCGTGACAGGCTTCAGAAGAAGAACAACGATCTGAACATCCATTGCAAACAACTGACGAAAGAAGTGCAGGAGAAGAACGTGGAAATCCGACGATTGAACGAGGTAAATAGATCAAAACACTCACATACGAATAGATGTTATGGTACTATGTTCATTTCTCTTGTGCCTGACGTTAAGCAAAGTATGTTCTACTAGCAGAGCTGCCAAGCTCTCTGAGTTCGCTAGAGGTTTCCTGTTACTGTACAGATATTCCCACACCCTGACAAACACAATTATCCTTCTGATTAATGAAAATATCTTACTAATTGTGATGCGTATAAGTTGTCGATATTTATCTGACTTGTGTTTGAAATTTATATGAGTGAATCATGTGAATGAATGCAGCTCTGCATCAGATTTAAGTGAAATCTCGGAATTACCATGGCCACTTTTAGTTACGTGCCGAGAATCGTTTGTAGTTCTTGTAACAATATGTAGCCAGTTTGTTAAACCTTGAAATTTTCTGTTAATCCTTTCAAAAATTGGCCATTGTGTGAAATGAACAATATTAATTTGATTCAGAATGAGAAAATGAGAACAGATTCTTGTAAGTACCGAGTTCCCGGATTGATGGTGAGTTTTAGGAATTCAAACACCACCTTACAAACCTCGTATGAAATTGTAATAATGTAAGTGGTTCTTAAAGCATCACGATAATCTCTCTCAGATATTGCAAATTATTTAGACCTAAATCTCATGTTTTAAATAAGGTAGTTGACGCTTCCAGTAGTCTCTAATCAATATCCCTCCTTCTTCTACCTTCTTCTACTTTTGTTAGTTAAGGCCCATCATCTTAAGTATTAACACGCACATAATTATACACACGATCATATTGCTTTCCCTATTATACAAGAAAAGGATTTGAACAAACACAAACATGCTCTAAAACCGGCTATTAATACGTATCATTCCGAAATAGACGAACAAAGCAGAACACTAAATTTTATAACAAAATCCATCAACAAACGCTATTATGCTTACAAAACACTGATGTAACAATGTATCAGGAACGAGGTTAAATGTGAACATTGAAACGCCAGGCCGATTCTAATGACGGAAAATATGCTTTCTTAAACAAAGTTTGTTACATTTGGAGATGAACCTTTTCAGTATTACGGTGCAAATGTAATATGCTTTCATCAGAAAACCTAGGAAATAGGGAACTCTGATGGTAGATTTTCCATTTTTGATCAGTACTTCGAATCTGTCTTCATTAGCTTTAATATTACAGATGAACTGGAGTACTAGTTTATGATGGAACGACTTTTTTTCAGTCTTCCCCATATTGTTGGTTTTCGGGTGAAATATATTACATTTACATTATACATGTATATGGGACTAGTTAGTTTCAGATGTAATGAATAGTTGACAGACTGGCAGTTTAAACAGGTGAATTTTCCGACCCTGCGCTGGCTGTGTCAGAGTGACATTTTCAGAATACAATCTTTTCATAGATGGTTTGAAAACAGTTGATATAAAAATAACGTCTTGTTGCAAGTACTCAATCTTATCTTCAAAAAGTACTGATGCAGAAATGTTTATTCGGGACAAGGTTAACTGCGTATATTGCGACGACAGGCCTATTCCGGTGACGAAAACTTTTACTTGTCTAAACTGTAAATGCTACAGAAATTGTTACATTTGTAGAATGCAAATGTTATATGCTTTCATCTGGAAACCTAGGAATTGGTGAACTTTTTCTCTGATGAAAGACTCTCCATCGTCGATCAGTACTTTAACCCATTCAATACTAGGACCACATAATTTGAGATTTGCTTTTTTATTTTGGAATGTGGCTGTATTTACCCCATCTAATGCATATGCTAATGTAAAGAAAAATATCAGCTAATCAATGAACTGGGTGCTACAATGTCATAATGAATTTTCATTTTGTTATGAATTTTCAAATGAGGTTTAACTGAATATTCATATCCCGGTCATAAACGTATCAAGTTGGCAACAGCTGTTATTCCGATGAGGCTTTGGGTTGTTCCACTTTTTTAGTGGTTGATGTATTGAACTAATTGAAAAGCACATTTTACAGACTTGTTTTTGTTTTTATGTCGTTTAAAAGTGAAAGTTATTCAATCAAAAATTATTTCTAGTCGTAATTTTACAAGAAAAGTAAGATCTTGAAAATTTCACCAATAAATAAGTAATTTATTAGGCTAATGTTTGACACATTCAATACTCTTTATATGTAATAAACTACTCCAGCATATTGCCCATTTGATGAGAAAGCAAATTTGTAGTGATTATTTTACTCTGAACAGTTGTAGTATTGAATGAGTCAATCTATTCTTATCAAATCTTATTGTCTTCCAGATCATCGATCGTGGGATAGGGGAGAAGCAATACAAGGAGCGTCAAGCCCAGAAGCACGCCCTCCACCAACAGGCGTGTCTCGTGGATGACGACCATCATGTCCGCAAGGCCAAGGAAGAGAAACAGAGAGGAGCAGTGCAGAGTGAAAAGAGGGGAAAGCAACCGAGGGACCATTCCCGGTCTCCTCCGCTTTCACCCCGAGGACCTCCTGCCACTCACTCCCAGCCACAGGGAGACGAGTGCAAGAGTCTCTCAAAGGAAGATCTGAAGGACAAGGTCATGTTGTACCGCGAACAGGTAAGTCAAACACCTCTCAAACACAAGAATTATTCCGGGGGCACTGTTATTACAAGGTGGACACCATGATTGCGTATGGACTTTCAAAATGGACCTCAAACAAGTAATTATCCTTCGATCTTAGAGTACCGTAAATAAATATTCAAATCGGAAAAGATATCCTTTTTGAAGTCTTGTTAAAAGGATACCCCTTTTCTTGTTTCACTGTACGCGCGTACATCACCCGCCAGTGAAAAACCACCCTTTATACGCGTTTTGGTCGACGAGCATGGTGTCCACCTTGCAATGACGTTGGCTCCCGGGCAATTAATCGGAGTACTCAGAATGCTGGAAATCAGTATCTGTCATTCACACAAATACGGATTCTTTTGGATTTGCATTCAACGTTCTTAACCAATATCAAAGGTATTACATCTGGGAGTTCTATTTATTTTGTTTGCACTTACTTACACTTGATTGAGAAACCCTGGGGTATTCGTTTTGTTTTGAGAAGTAGTGTACCTCGACAAGTTTTCAAGGAGGACATGGACCATGGTCATGCCACTTCAAAGCGTGTGTTTGTGGCCCAACCCAATACCGACGAAAGCAAAGCTGGCCGTTAATTAGTGAAAAGGTGACTCATTGATACAGCAAGGTGCCGAAAATCAACTGGAAACTAGGAAAAATACGACACAAACTGCCAAAAATTCGACGGTTTTACGACTCACGTGTAAATCATTGAAAGAAGCAACTAACACTGGTTTAACATTCCTGTATGGATATAAGATGCACAAAGTACTCAGAGGAAGAATAAAAGTTACAAATCTGACTTACCTGATGCAATCATTGATGTGAGAAAGACGATTTCAAAGCATTTGGTGACTTGAAGAAATGACATCAGTGAACCATCAGTAGAAGGTAAGAGGAAATGCAGGAAGAAACGATACCAGAAGTTGATCACAAGCAGAAGAAGAAGCATTCGAGACGAGATACTATCAACGACGGTTACAAGAGAGAAGCAAGCGGAATATCAACAGGTGATTTAGAAGACACGAGGCTTTCAAGATCGATCAGTTAATCGATACTGCTGAGCTGCCTTATACGCAAAAGGGAGAAGAAGGGGCAGTAGCAGCAGCAGCAGCAGTAGAAGAAGAATAAGAAGCAGAAGCAAAAACAGGAAAAGGGTAATCTTTTGCCTTAGCTGAAATCTTAAAGAAGAATCACAACTTAATCAGAAGAGTGACTGGCTTGACAGGTGTCAGCGAATCGACATTCGCCTTTGGTAGTCGAAGGAATAGAGTGATTAGTCGGATAACGATGGACTCGTTACAGCTACTTGGAATTCACTCAATGAACTGCAGGGTTGAACCAGTGGCACAGATCCGCGTTGGCTGGAACAAGACACCCCAGTAGCACTGTCACTGCCACTGTAGCAGTGACGATGTCCAGGTATAAAGATGCATCACTAACCGATACATCTTCGCCAACACGGCTGGACTAGCTTGCTGTAAGAGCCTGGCCCACTGGGATCACTGACGGACTGTCCACTGGAACACATGTGAGCAACTTGGATGGTTTTATCAAGAGAACAAATTCGGCCACGCCCACTTAAGATGCAATTTTGTTTACGTATTACATAATATCTACCAGTAAATAGCATTTAAATTTGTAAGAAATTCCCCTTCAGGCTCCATAAATTAACGTTATTCATTTTATTACAAAATTGATACGACTAATTAAATGTCCCAACACATTCCTAGATATTTTTTTCTTTGTAAAATGGTAATACGTGACTTTCTTTCCATGAAACTAACCTTGGTATATTCACGTACTGACAAGTTAAGGGGTCCTTATGATAAGACGAATGTATATGATAAAGTCAGAAGATTTTGGATCGATAAAACCTTTCACACCGTTACAATTATAATTTGTATGGCAACTTAGGAACTTGTGGTCAGTGTGAACACTGACCACGTGTTTGGTGTACTCACGTGTTGATAAGTTCAGCAGAATGCGAACTAAAGTCAGATGATCTTTGATCGATAGACCCGTTCACACCGTTACAATTATTATTTTAAGCGAAGTCAGCCACACCTCCTATGATACCAAGGTTGTCGAAAGACCACGCACAGTAAAAGAAAATCCCCGAAAATGTGACTTAGATGACATTATTACGACATTAATTAGGCTGCACCCCTTCAAAATTGTGCATAATCACGTTTCTTTGTAAGTGGAGTTTTACCTTTTCCCATTAAATACATGTGCATGGGCATTATGATTACAATAATTGTGTAATTAGGGTAAGAATTTTGTAATTAAGCCCCATGCCTAATCGTTACGTAGAGACCGCCAGTTTGGGATTTTGGAATATGACGTCATAATGATGTACATCTGCAATCACACGGCATCACCGGAAGTGATTATGTGATGAAATTTCTGGAAAGGTGTAAAGGCGTGAAGTAAAACAGTTTGAAAGGATGCTACATCCCAGGCTATGTTGAATTGAATGGATTTTTATTCACCGAACGATAAAATCTTTTCATTTTCACCTTGGTAATAAGATTCAATTTAAAAACAGAGGCTGCCAATGACTACAGTTTAAAAAATGTGAGCTACATAATCCTCCATGCTCCAAGTGCCTTTGATAAGGTCTAAAAATGAAGCCCTCAAAAATCTTGTTTCAAAATGATTATTTAGTGCTTTAAAAAAAGTAAAAATCTACAAGTTGACCGGATTCACCTGCCCATTTCCTCCCATAGACTTACTGTGTGTAGATCTACGCTATTTTGTACTCTACCCGAGTAATAATTATTTATTCATTCATATATTGCCTGTGGCAACATATTTCCAAATTTTTGTATTCTCGGGTGTTTATTTGTCTATTCAAACACATGTAGCTCAGAGAGCAAAGTTTGACAAGGTTTTTTTTTTTTAATTTGAAACTCCACAATGTTAGCTTGTGTCTTTGAGTAATGTATTAACATAAAGAAATATGAAGAGCTTGTACACCATAATCGGGATTAAAATATTTGTAGTAAAACAATAAGTATAGGATAGTTCGTCGTGCCGCTGGCAGATGGGCGTAAGCATGTGCTCTAAGCAGACGGGCTTTAAAGCTCAGTGACATGATTGGCAGAAAAAAATGCCTTTAGAACCAAACTGGTTGAAAGATAAAACGAAATGTACACCAGCTGGAGGGGATCTTCTGGTTGGAAGGATCCACGCTGCGTTTTGGAAGGTAGATACGAAAAATTAGTTTTATACTGTATTTCGCAAACAATTTTACAGTATGTAATATGCTAGGATAAATGTTTGTTGATCCCAAATTTGCCCCAGAATTTAATGGATCTTATTTTCAATATTAGTAGATTGAGAATCTTTACATGATACTGTGATTCTCCTCTTTTACATACATCCTGTCGTAGTGTACTGACGGTTTTATAGGTATATGAAATACTCGTAAAATTACTAAGTTGTTATACTAGGATAAGACGATTCATCGAATGTAGAATATACTCTCTTTTTTAAACTGTGAAGTACTGTTTTATGATTAGTAGTGACAAACGATTTACGTGCAAACAATGGCCATGAAAATTGCCATAATATGTTTCCGTTTAAGACAACGAGTGAGTAATGTTTGTCTAATAATTGCGTAGTTTCAAACTTTGTTGAAAATAGTTTATTTATTCCAAATTGAGATAAAATAACAAATACGAGTCGATGTCGCGTTAAAATGAATTTAGTCTTGTTGCATTAGGTATTCACATGAAATTGGCTATAGTCGTTCATCTTAGGGGATTTTTCATTTTAATTGTTCTTAACAAGTCCCAATTGACAGCAATAGACTTAATTGATGCTCTAGCGTGAATACATGAACAACCTTTTACTTATCATAACCTTACTACATACATTTTTTTGGCTTAAATATTGTAATTTATCGTGTTGGATTGTAGATTTTGAAACATATTATTGAGCAAAACTTGTGTCAGTATAACTCAAGTCCACTATTCAGTAAAAACGCTGTGTTAAAATTTGAACAACGCTGTGGAAGTCTTAACTAATATTGTTTAATAGACGGATTCGACCATCATTTTATAAAAAATAAACAATGCTGTTAGAGTGACTGACTTAAACAACAGTAACCGGTTGTTTAAAATATTTTAAACAGCACTTTTGCTGTGTATGCAGCGTGATAAGTAACAATGCTGTCAAATTTACGGACAGTCTCATTGCTTTGTTACTTGTTTGTTACCTTTTGATGTGGATTATTTCATTTAAATATGGCCCGAGATAGGGGTTGAGTATCTTGAAAAATACACCGGAAAATACCCCAAATACACCAACAGAGGGTTAAAAATTGCACCAAACCCAAGGTAGGGGGTGGAAATGTTTAGGTATGAGCATTGATGTACCCCTGATTATGGCGAATACGGGGGGGGGGGGGGTCTTTAGTACTTTATATTTTTGTTGAATTGAAACGTTGACTTTGGTATTCTGTACTAACCTAAAAAAACACTCAAAAACTTCTGAAATCGGTCCATTATACTAGAGTATAGATACATGTAATAAGTTTTATAGTGATTTACAGCAATATTTTCATGTATATAATTTACACGCAACATGGCGATATATTACAGTGTGTACCCATCTACCGTAGATAAACCAAGTCTGTACTGTGATGGTTTTATAGGTGATCAATGATGGCGCTATTGTAAATAATTGGTTGCATGCAAGCAGCTGAATGTGCGCTGTAGCTAAATGCGTGTATCGGGTCCTTGTAGAATAGCAAAATAAAGTTACACCCTGTTGGTTTTTCGTTTGCTTCCCAATGCCTGTCACGGGGCACTGACAAATTTTCACAGGTTTTATGATTTATGAAGAATGATGTTTTGTCCTTCGATGTAGGCATACAAACTGGTTACAAACATAATTTTTGAAAAAGGAAAACCATGTTCTGTGAAGATTAACAAGATAACTTTATTACTCGGGATGAATGATAAGATGGAAAGTTCTGTGTGTCTCCCCTAATATTTAAAGAAAGGTTTTATCTGCACTTTATTTGGAAACGTATAGCAGTATCATGCGTCAGTAACTAAAATATTGTTTGAAATTATTTGGAGCTATAATCAAAGTTGACTGTACTTTCTTCGTAATAACATCCATTTCCTCTGATTGACTATTAAACAAACTGCTAATTTTGCTTCGTGCAGTCTCTGTTCCTGTTGTTATTCTTACTGACGACTAGTCCAGGTTTTCATGTGTTATGTTATCTTAATATTTCCTTTGAACGGAGGTTCAATGTTTTTCCATTTCGGTCTTACGTGCAGGTACATGCATGAGGTTAAGATTTTTAGGGATTCTCCTTTTTTGATGACGGTATGCGGACATGAATGTGTGTGTTTATGTTGTGTGTGAATGTGATTGTGAGTGCGTGTGCGTGCGTGCGTGTGTGTGTGTGTGTGTGTGTGTGTGTGTGTGTATTTGTTTGTTTGAGTGTGTGTGTTTGTGTGTTTGTGTGTGTATGTATGCACGCGTGTCTGTGGGTCTGTATGTATGTCCGTTTCTGTGTGTCTGTGTTTGTGCCTGTTTGTGGTATATTTATTCAGTACGTGTATTATTGCTATTGTATGTTTCAAATGATTGTAATTTATTTATATATATATGTATTTTTTATGTATACTTTTTAATGAAATGTGGAAATAAATTGAATTGAATAAGGTTCTATTATCTCTTGCCATCGGTAGGAAAACTCTTAAAATTTTTCTTTGCATATAATAAAAATATTTTTATATATAGCCTGTCCATGCACCAAAAGGACTACCCGAAGGCTATTGAATGCTTGTCCCATAACGGATGTTTACTTCTTTGGTTTTACGTTTTGTAATATTTCAGTTCACTTCTCGAAATTTGCTCTGTCACTATACATGTATACTATCATTACGTATTGAATTTTGTCTATGTTTACTTTATAGATAAGTAAGTACTAATAAACAGATGAATGAATAATTAAGTTCAGTAAGTAGCGGTAAGTAGTTTCAAAACAAGGAGGCAAGTAAAACATAAAAGTACGATGTAAAGAAAAATAGAATAATAAACATCTGGAATTCAAGTTCCAGTAACTTGAATTCCAGATGTTTATTACCGGACGCGTACATCCGTTATGGCTATTTTGTCGCAATACATTTGTAAAATTCCCCATTACTTGAACGATTTTAGGTGAAAACATTGAGATGCAAAAAAAAAAATTGTTGCTTGTATTGTGGTCAAATGGTTACCAAATTACACCTTTCTTAGAATATTATGCCGGGGTGTCTAACAATTATTTTGGTTGATTGTGTTTGCAATTTGAAAACCACGTCAGAACAACACTAACCACATCCATCCGATTTAAAGTACCGTACACTTTTAAAATGAGGTCATTTGTTCAACGGAAACAATTCCGACGTGTTAGTTAATCACCATAATGTGATCTTCATATTAGTAGTAGTAATAGTCAAAAAAAAAACCTTATGCATCATTGCGCTTGTCACAAATCGAGCTATTTTCAAATGTACGGATTACAAATAAGGTAAATTTATTCATTACAAACATACCTTGGACTAAAAGTACCGCATACTTTAAAAATGGCGCAATCTGTTAAACAAATACAATAACGAATTCTCATCATCACTTGTTTTGATGTTCATATTATTGAAATACAACCACCTTTTGGTTGAAAAATGGCATCTTAGCATTGTTTGATTTCTAGTTTTTACAAATCGGAATTTTCAATTTCACCCAAAGATCTGCTATAAATTGTATAGTGTAAATTAATTCATTTGGACGATAGCAGATACAATCATGCTCGCCATCCGAAATTTCGTGGTTTTATCTCAGCATAAAAATCAGGGTAAAAACATAAAGCTTATGTTTTTGTTATAATCTTTGGTTTGCGCCTTTCTCGAACAATTGCGTTTATCCTATGTTTATGATTCATGAAATCTTTGTAAATTACTTGATTTGCCGAAAACGTATAATGTCACCGTACAATTCCCCTTTAGTAGCAAAATCACTGAACTTTACCTCTCTACATCCTAACATCAGTGAATTTACCCGATCTCGATATGTTTCTTGAAGTGATAAAATGTTGAAGTGAACAGGACAATCAATGTATCAATCCATTGTAATGTCGATATTGTGTTGATTGTATACCTCTATGCATATTATTTACTTGAAATAGGAAAGTGTAACCTTCTGACATAAATTCAAGCTGAAACATTTATGAGCCTGATATACGTATAGAAATCAGTAAATCAGTATAGTGAATCAGTACATTACGTAGTGCGTTATTTGTTATGTACCAAATGTTACGAGAAAAAAAAATCCTGTCAATCTTCGGTCATAAAATAAAGGAGGATAACATTTTTGTGATTTTCTTTGATATGAATGACTTTGCATAAACTAGTATTAAAAATAAATTTCAATATTATGTGTTGAATCTGAACCGCCCCATAAAGTCGTGTCTGATAAAGAAAACACAATCCAAATCAGATGAGAACTAAGGGGAACAAACAGATGTAAGATATTATGTACGTGGATAGAAGTACATGTACGTACTTTACAAGTATGATACTCTTTTCATAGTCCCCATATAACCTTTGTTCGGCTTGAACAATTGATGGGGAATTTTACAGTATTTAGTTGTTAGTTAATAGAGTTTGACAGAATATAAAGCGAATTCTCTTCACTGAGCCCCAACGGATCCGTTCAAAGTCCATAAATTCTATACAAAATCACAATGCATATTGTGTAAAACAAACTCCAGCTGCGCATTTGTGTAAACTTCACAGTAAAATGGAGTTTTATGGGAATGGACGTTTATTTCAAAAATACATACTGCACTGTAAAAATACTAAACACTTTTTGTAACACTCCATAAACACTTGAACACGTTTATAATAAGCACGTTTCACTTAAACACTTCAGTGTCTAAACTTTGGATCATCGCAAAATGTTTGTCGACACATTTATGATTTTCAACACCGAAACACTGTTTATAAGACGAAACAGGTTTATAAAAGTGCTTAGTATTTTTACAATGTAGACAAAAAACGGGCACAGAATGGAACAGTTTGTTATTCACTGATCAAAATAAACTGTGCGGGGCAAGGTTAATGTTAAAACGGAATATGGATTGATTTTTTTTGCGCCATAAGTAAACCGTTCTGAGCAAAGGTCAGGCAATTAAAACATAACAAGACGCCACAATTTGGCAATTTCCCAATAATGTATTGGGGATTCCCAACTAAATGTTACCTTCATCCCCAGAGATCACGCCATATAATAGACCTGGTTTTGCTCGGGTATTCCATAGCATGCATATGGCACTTATATAAATACCGTTTGGGTATATTTTGTAAGCACTTCGAGGTCGAATGAGCATATTATTATCATTCAAGTATAGTTGAATATAAGGTTTCTAAATAGGTTCTAAAGGTTCAACCAACGTTTGACACCCACGCACACACTCTCACACAGACACATAGCACAAACACGCACCCTCATCCCCCCACACACCCACTCCCCCCCCCCAAACCAACGCACTGATGATTTCGAACTCTCCCGGCTCTCTTGATTAATACGAAATAACTCCACATCATGACAAATTTTCGAAAATTAAATCACCATTTACGAGTAAATATCAAATAAATTTTATTCTTTCTCGGATGACCCCATGATTTTGCCTTTCGTGTGAGATGACATTTTGTCGGAAAAAGAATTACATTTATTTCCTTTGAGTTGTAATTTGAAAATTTGTCCTTGATTTTTCTTTGATTTATGTATTTTCACATTTCACAAAGTAAATAACAAAAACAAAATAATCATGGTACATAAATCTTGAACAATGTAAATACATAAAAAGGTACACGCAAAGTTGAATCAGTCAGTTATTATCACGGTAGTATTATGATAAGCGAGGCGAAATGAAGGAACCTATGTAAAAATAAAATTGTAAAGACTGTAGTTTCCTGGTTGAATCAAAATATGAGAGCAGATTCGTGAACTAGTGAGGTCTGACCGACCAAGGAAAGACAAAAGGGAAAAATAAAAGAAAAGGTGTAAATTTAGTTTTAAGATTTAATCTATTACTCTTGATGTACTCCATAAAGTAATCATAACGCGTGATCTATACATTATTTGTTGAAGGAATACTACTCATTCGAAGCATATCTAATATCTACATCATACAGATTATTAAAAGTAGCCTGTTAATTCTTGATAGCTAACCCTTCAGCATGTTGCAGGGACAATATTGTCTCCTCATTTGAGGACTAGTTGGGAGAGGTTGATGGGCAACTCGAATAAGACGACAATGAAGATCGGTTACTAAAATCGTTTCGCTTTAATTCTCTTTGCCAGTTAACACTTTGGTTTCCAGTCTCAACAATTACGCATGAGACTTTTCAGTTTTCTCATCGGTATTCCCCTTTGGCCTACCAGGGCCAGTACGTCATGTGCAACCGGATGTGTATATACATGAGTTGAGACATTGCTTAAGTTTAACCTCAAAATTAGCTACCACATTTGACACGTGTCAACCGCAAATAAGAAGGGCGTTTCAATAGCCTAATATGGCGCGTTAAAGTCAGTTTTTGATAATGGATTTTGTCTTTTGAAACTAAAACATAACCAGATGATTTGAAGAAATTTTCTGCTTTATCGATTATTGAGATTTGATTTAAATTTGTCATGGTGGCACACACTAACACGATTAATACCCTGAATGCCTACTATCTTTAAGACTGCTTGGTCTAACCAATTCTCTATTGCATATGCCTTTTAGTTGCATATCCGTGTTTAATTCTAAGTAAAACCATAAAATCTAATCTATACGATTTGGCATGCAATTTAGAATTATACACTTATTCGACTGCGTTATTAGAGTGGAACACCCCACACCCGGGGTACTTTTAGGGCCAACATTTGTCATATCTATTTATATTCCTGCTAAATGTATCAAGAAATTGTCATTATTTTCAAACAATGGCAAAATTAGCAGCCGCTTAACGACTTAACGACCAATTAGAATTATCTGTTTGATACGCTCTCACAATTTAACACTGTGGCGGTTCAATTTTACAAGTAGTTTAAATATGATATATGACCTACAAATTAGTGGTTGATTAAATACAAACACAATAGAACACAAAACTTAGGAAAGTATATCCTGCCTCTAGCAAGATAATGTATGGATGAACATCATTTGTCTATGTGAGAAATGGTCGTGGTAAAACTGGATACTCATAGATTTTTCATTCACTTAAAACACGAAATGATCATTTAAAGTACATTTTGCAGGGCTTTATGTTTTAAACCTTATGAAAGACAGAAAGACACGTACATTATAGAGAATTAAATATTTGAGATTTGGTGTTTTTTTCAAATAAACTGGGAATATTGTTAAACTGTACCTTTAATCGTACAATCATGCGATCTCATGTTTTACTTTCGACAATATTGCGCAATTTCTGGTTTATATCTTCCCATTAACCTTCTCAGTGCTAGTGTAACAAACGTCTCGATATGTTTCCTTTGATAAGCTATTGTGGTAATGAAAGAGTTAAAACAGAATTGATTCTACTTTTTATGTTTAAGTGTGATGTAAACTCTCACACCGTAACAAAAGGAATTGTCTTAACTCTTGGTAATCCCAGAAGATTTATATTTCCTTTGATTGATACATCGTGATCGTATTACATTTATTTTCAAGACTCGAGAACCGCCACAGCACATCTACCCATCATAAATAGTACCATTGACATTTCGTTTTATTTTACTTTAATAAACAGTGAATTGCGCTATATGATAGAGAACACTCTCATTATATTTCACCTATAATGTTAATGTGATTATTATCTATACTAAAAGACATTATCTAACATTGTCGAAGCCTCATTTCAATATGTCAGACTTAGCTATCTAACATACATGATAGTGTTTGAATGGACAAATACACACCCCAGGAGACTAAACTTCAGACAATCATGCTATCATTCGTAAAATATGTACAGATGAAAATCGTCGCATTATATTTAACTGACACAAATTCTGCAGCACAGCAGTTTATGCGGGAAATTAGAATGGTCTCAATGATTTTCACTTTGTTTTTTAAAGCACACAATAATCGTTTTTCAACTGGGAACATTGTTATACGATACCTTTTAAGTAATTTATTGCAAGTTTGCTGACTCCAAACATACAAATGGACATTAATACTGCACGGTCACTACATTGCATTTATATGTAGAATTGCATCTTCTATTACAACAATTATCGTTACCTTATCGTATCTATCTGTAATTCATGAAAATTGCACTTACATATTAAATGGAAAATTATTATTTTTATAATTTATTACACTTTGGACTAATCATTTAAACAAATAGAATTTCGATTAAATTGAATATCTGACGTGCAACTTCTGCAGCGCTTATGGAATAACAGTAATCAGGCAGTAGGAGGAGGAGTAGTAGCAGCTTTAGTAGAATAGTTTAATTCATTTCCGTAAATTACATTACAAATAGTGAATGATATATGTCTATACATGAAATCATATAGATTTTTTTGAATAGCTTATATACTCATTTTCCACTACACAGAAATCATATATTGCACCTGTATCATCTTCGTTTATTTGCAAATAATTTATGTCGACGTGTCAAGTACTTTTGTCATGTTTTGGCTCTTTTTTTCCTAGATGGATGCTTTCCGGTCGGATTTCCTGCATGAAAGACGCGACAGAGAGAAGGCCGTGGGACAGGTGGATTCCTTGAAACAAGAACTGGACAAAACCAAGAAGAAGTTGAAGGAGATTGCATCAGTAAGTATTAATAATGAGTTTTGTTAATCTATAATGTTTTGATTTTGTCATATAATTTCCACGTAATCTGATATATCAATGTTACAATACTTATGAATGGCTTCAATCTTTGTTAATTATATTTGATTTGCATTATCATTGTATTACAATTGACATTGTTTTGGATATGGAAAGAAATGAAATAAGTGCATTGAAATGAAACTCAGAAATGTACGACATGAGAATGTATATGCACAAACTCCATTTATGACAAAGAAGGTAAACCGGTCGACCAGTCCGGAGGGCAAGGCAAATAGTTGGCGTTTTTCAAGGGCAGCAATTTCAAACGAGGGATGTAAATTTAAATGAGTTTCAAAGGTAGGGAGTAAGATATGAATAAGGTATAATTTGGGATAAGACATAGTGTGCGGAGAATACAGTGACTAGAATAAACAAAAGATGGAAGGGTGGTAATAATCGCGGTGACCATGGGGATGACGGTGATGATAATGGTGATGATGCTGAGAATAATCATCATGCTGATGCTGATGATGCATGGAAATATGGGAACGATTAATCCATTACTTCCTGTAGACTCACATAATTATACAAACTTCGATTGGTTTAACGTATTAGTGGTCCGGTTCTGAGATTCAAGGGGTTAAGGGGGAAACTCGTTCCCGTAATTAGCAAAACTGAAGAAAGGTACTGTAGAATAAGAAATCAGTTTCTGTAATTATATTTCTATTTGTTATTGATCAAAATTATCTCTCTCCTTTCTTTTAGCATCGTAAACAGGAGGAAATGAATGCATACCGAGCCGCAAAGCGATACGAGCGAATGTTGATCGATCTCCCAGAAGAAACACAAGAAATGAGGATGAGAGAAGTGGTAAAACCCGGATTCTATTTGTTTCTTTCCTTTTTACATATCAGGGGTGTGAGATTTCAGCTTTATAGCTGATGTCAGCTTCTTGTTTTGCTTTTCACCTTTTTGAGAATTTTCTCTGTACAAAAGTGAAGGAGCTGTTGAAATTTCAGCTTTTGTTTAGCTCTTTTATTTGTGGTCACTTATAACCCTGATACATATATATCTAGACTGTAGATAATTATTGATAGACAGACAAATAGATAGATAGATAGATAGATAGATAGATAGATAGACTGACAGATAAAAACGATAGATAGATAGATAGATAGATAGATAAATGGATAGATAGATGGATAGATAGATGGATAGATGGATAAATAGACGGTACCTTTCTTTCTTCTCAATAGAGGTTGGCCTCTCAATTAATTGAACGCCCTGTCACATTCAAAAAAGTGCGTCACAGTCTTTCAGAGCTGGCTGTAATCTCGTCGTGTGTCATTTATTCAGCAAAGAATGAACCTAGTTGGGATACAAAGGCACCACTTTAGGTTCCCAGTGATTTTTAGCTTATACCGGTACACGTGTATGTGCGAAACACATTCATACACACACATATATCTGTACGCACACAATTTACACCCGCTTACACACACACACACACACACACACACACACACACACACACACACACACACACACACACACACACACACACACACGCACACATGCGCGCGCGCACGCGTACAGACACATTATAAATAATTGACATACACTCACACACTATTTACTGTACACACACGATGTACATGCATAATTACACTATGTCACTTTTATCACTTTTTTACAATTTAATTGATTTCCACTACATTTATTAAGTCAACCACTTGAAATTCGATTTGTTATATTATTTTAAGACAATTTTTGTTACAATGAATTGAATGAAACGTACAATTTATTAATTCAAGTTTGAATACCATTATATCTATTTGCCTTTTTCAACACCGCTAAACCCATAATTTCCAAATTATGTTAAGCTTCGTGGTAATTCAATTATTTTCCCACTCAGTTTTATCTTGGGGTAAACGCAACAGTTTTTACTCAATTTCTACGGGATAAAAGTAATGGCTTTTTTTAACGTGTAATATAGATTTATGTGATTTTATACTCTTTGAATGTTTGTATTTTTTATATATATACTTTCTATTTGCCCTGCCTGTTCATTTATACGTCTTGTCCGGGGCATTCTAATGTGATGTGTATTGTACCGATATTTCTTTGTATTGTAATGTATAATGTTTTCCTTTGTTGTTGTTTTATATATGGCAATAAAGTAATGATAAAAAAACAAAAACAGATAGCTAATAATATACATTATTTACTTTTTTATTTGACATTACCAGAAGCAGCAGGCGCGAAGTGGACGAAAGGTGACGGCTCATGGGAGACTGGCCGATGAACTGTACGGAGAAGTAAGTGTATTCTTAAGTTGCTGTTGTCCTCTCGCCTTGACAAACAGAAGGGCACTAATATTATCGACACTTTTTACCGTTATCAATCTTGTAGTTTTTACGGTAAACTACTTAGTGGTCTTTTTTTTACCTTTAACTGATGGAATACACTATTATATCATAGTTATTTTCCATAACATTTTGCTGAACATTCCTTTGGTATGTCCCGATTTTGAAATGGACCTGAAAACCCTAAATAATCTTTACTTATAAGCGTTTGAATTTGAACTGTCATTTTATTTGTCAACCAATTATCAATGGTTATGGTTACTCCATTTCCACCTTTCCCGTTGCCTTTCATTTAGGTTGTATGAAGAAAGAATCCTCTGTGCGTGTATATATTTTACATGTAATCTTACCGTATTAAAAAAAAAATCGAAAATTACATAGGTCCTATAACAATATCTATCTATCTATCTATCTATCTATCTATCTATCTATCTATCTATCTATCTATCTACCTTTCTATCTATCTATGAACTATGTCTATGTGTGTGTGGGTGTGTGCGTACATGCGTGTGTATTTATGTGTGTGTTTTTGTGTGTGTTGTAGGTATTTTTTCAATGCAAGATGCATAGTGGAAAACACAAAATGTTTTCTTTTGTTTTTGATGCACAGGGTCACTTCTACGAAGACCTTTACTAGACCGCCCAGGTAGAAGTAGACGTCGTTGGAGCGACAGTCGCCGCGTAACGGCGTTTTACCTCTACCGCACTGAGCACCCTGACTCTTTCCCGCCTGCAACTGTGCAGAAGGAACGCTACCGTTGCAGGCGGGTCGTGGACACCGCCAGCCGAAAACTGAAGATAAAACTAAACGAACTTTCTGTTTATAACTATGAAGTGAGCTTACGTTGTTATATCAAATTGATAAAAAGAAGTAGAACCGAATTTGAGTTTATAATTTTTAAACATACGTTGTTGTGACATTTGCGGGCTGTTTCACGATTACAAACATTTTTAACGACAAAATTGCATAACAGCTTGAGAGAAGATACACTGTAAAAAAATACTTAACACTTTTATAAACACTTTTCTGTACGACTTTATGAACACTTGAAAATGTTTATCTGAAAGTCATGAACACGTTTAGTTAGAAATTCTGTGTATCAGCTACATGGGAGTTCGTGAGAGTTCGTGTTCATTTCTGAAACACTTCGTAAACACTTGAACAGGTTTGATACACGCGCTTAAATGTTTAGGTGTTAAAAATCATAAACGAATCAACAAACATTTCATTGAAGATCTAAACAGTTAAGTGTTTAGGTGTTCATAAAAAAAAAAATGTTTGTTGACGCATTTATGATTTGCAACAGCTAAACACTTAAACATGTTTGTGCTTTCATATTAAACATGTTAAAGTGTTTACGAAGTGTTCCGGAGATAAACACAAACTTTTGATATCATATAAATGATAAACAGAATTTCTAACTAAACGTGTTAATGATTTCGAGATAAACGTGTTCAAGTGTTCATAAAGTGTTATAGAAAAGTGTTTATGAAAGTGTGTCGTATTTTTACAGTGTATTATTACACACATATTGCCAACCTAGAGGTATAATATAACACTTGATGTCCTCGAGAGAATAATATTTTCCGTCAAGAAATTATATTTTTTCGGAGAAACGAAGAGCGTTATTTTACACCTCTACGAAGGCTATATCTGTAATTATCTTTGAAATTTTAATGATACGATTTGTTCGAGGAAAAAGAGCTCCAAAATAGAATTAAAAAGAGTTACGAATTATTTAGAAACCTAAAGTGATAGCTGTAATGTAATTTCGTCAAAAAATGTTTGTAACCGTGTTATGCCATAGCTTTTATTTATTTCAGTATTATAATTCTTAACACTAATTGAAGCAATTTCATGTCTGTATATCATATTATTTTGCCTCATTAGTACTCAAAATGATTCTGATACTAAAATAATGATATTTCGTGTTCTCATGTAACTATTTAACTTATTTAACATTTCAGTCACTTTTCATGGTGAAATCTAGTGATATCTCACAAAGCCCTTGATCGGCTATGACCAACTGAACTACAGGTAGGATGTTAACATGATGATGACGTAATGAGAGTAAAACAACTGAGCATCCCAAATGTGATTATCATGACCCTCTCCGTATAATGAAAAGTATTTTATTAAAGGGCTGAGACATGATTGGGATTAGTCTTCACTTTCGGATAAAAATTCTGTAGAATCAGAAACACTGTTCAAGGCTGCCACTGTCTAAGTTTTATTCTCAAAATGTTAATTACTTTACGAACAATTATCATTAGCACTCAGTGTGAAAGGCGTGTTGCGTAGCTTGGGATCAATTTCTATCAGGGCACAATAACAATTCAATACTAGTAAATAGGCACTTGTTTCTCCACAGGTAAAGACATTCAAGACAAATCCTTCCAGCCAGGAGATACACTTCAACTGATGTATATATTGGTATAATTATCTTTAATGAATTTGGTTCATGAGGCATTTTTTACTTCTCCCAATCATGTCAATGCCCTATACAATTTTCTTAAGAGATGTTCCGCTCGGTTTGCAGAAACAAAAAATGTAGTGTTCTTATTTGACGTATATCAGCCCTTACAATGCAACGCAATTTCTTTGCAATGTACGCTCGGTGTATAAATTGCACAAAGTGAGCCTGCCATAAGTTTTTAAATAGTAAGTTATTGTAGTGGAAACTCATTTAATTCATTACTTTCTAGTCGATAATAAAGTATTCAAAATTAGGTTTGTTATTTATTTGTGTCATATGATTGTGCAGTACAGACCTGGTTGGTAAGTTTCCTGCATTTTAATTGATTTAAAACTAGCCATGTGACTGGTTATAATTCAGCTCTCTGTATCTAGTGAGTAGGATTCGAAATTTATCGTCCCGAAATATGAAAAAAAATGACGAAATATATATGAAAGTCAATATTTTATTATTTCCCCAATGCGTGAAAACATACATGGAATTCGAAAGAAAGTCCAGCTTTTAAGTCTTGCTGGACCTAGGTATGTTTATTCGTGTGTGTTTCAACATGCTAATTATATTTTCGAATAGAAAAGAATATGTATAAGACAAAAATAACTTAAAATATCAATCGTAAAATGTAGATTTTTGATTTGAAGCGCAGATTTCATTTTCCCGCGCGTTTGTTTTTGAAATGTCAAGTGATTAGATTTTTTTCTTACTTATTATTTATTTGTCTTACTTATTTACATTATGTATTTTTATTGATAACGTGGATAGCATTTACCGCCAAAAACTGCTTTTTAAAGCGGTTCACATTCATGTTTGAAAAAAATGCCAAACAATACGAACTCAATGAACAACCTGATAACAAAAAACAAATAAATTTAAAACAGAATTAATAAAGTCGACATTAATGTAGACCCTAAAAGAAATACAAACAAAATAATTAAGAAAACATAATATTCGTATCAAATAAATAATAAACACGAATGTAAAGGCAAATTCAATATGAATAGACAAACATTATGATAAATATAACAGGAAGAAAAAATAATTTGGATTATGTCTAACTAACTAAGAGCATTAAGGGCCAAACAAAATACCTTTATCTTA
Organism: Eucidaris tribuloides; assembly: GCA_001188425.1. Taxonomy (NCBI): domain Eukaryota; kingdom Metazoa; phylum Echinodermata; class Echinoidea; order Cidaroida; family Cidaridae; genus Eucidaris; species Eucidaris tribuloides. The sequence continues at coordinate 26,816 of JZLH01S0013555.1, forward strand.
ACGAATTCATGCGAAATTGTTTAAGAGAATTAATATCATATCAAAGTAACGGGACATCGACTTGCATTACATAAATTTAAAAGACAGATATATTTAGTATCTTGCGTCAGACAGATTAATTTAACAGAGTTAATGAGGGCTAACATGCCTTGGAAATTTTATCACTTTATTTCATATAGATTTTTTTTTTTACGAAACAAAGTAGCTTCCACCGCTATAAAAAATCGTATTACCCTGAAATTTATAAAATATACTACAAAAGATTTACATTCCTCATAACGAAATCTGAGTTAATTCGTAAATTAAGCTAATTTAAATCGATTAAGCGTTGATCAATAAGATTTTCAACTTGTTCGAGGTGCTGTGTTGCGGTGTTGTGTGTGTCTGTGTGTGTACAATGTATGTACAGTTTATGCTGTGTTTGCTGTGACGATATGTGTGTTAAATCTGACCTATTTAATTATTACATCCATAGCTTATGATGATATATATTGTTGATATATTATTATTGATATTATTCATGATATTGTTTGTTATAACTATTGTATTATTAATATTAATATTATTGGAAATATAATTATCATTATTATTATTATTATTATTATTATTATTATTATATTCATAATCATTATTAATATTCTTATTATTATCATTATTATTAGTAGTAGTTGTATCAGAAGTAGTAATTGTAGAAGTGGTACATGTAGTGGCATCATTATTTCTCTTATATTATTATTTTTTTGTTATAAGAAGTAGAAGTAGTATAAGCTGTATCCTTTGTAAAAAAAAAATAGTTCAAAGCTTAGAACTTGAAGAAATATTTCTGTGTATTTTTCCATTTATGTAGTTGATTATTATTTATCGTTATTATGTTTATCGTATTATTATTCTTAATATTATAATTATACTTATCATTATTATTAATATTATTATTAATATTATTATTAATACTATTGTTATTATTATTATTATTATTAGTAGTAGGAGTAGTAGTAGTATTGTCATTATCATGACGGAGGCGTCGTGACTGTTTGGATAAAATAGTGCATTCTCATGCCAGATATCCCCAGTTCGATCTCAGTCGCGACAATTGTGTCCTTGGGTAAGACACTTCATCCGCATTACCTCTTCCCACCCAGGAGTATAAATGGGTACCTGAGAGAACAGAGAAAGCTATTCGTTAATGGATTAACAGATAGCTAGGAATTCCCACAGAAAGTGGAGGTGGCACCGATCTCGGAATAGGTCCAATGAACAGGAGGAATATGTGAAGTCGTACATTTGAGAGCATAACGACTAGGCTATAAACCCTCACATTTCCTATTA
>JZLH01S0013571.1:1232-21904 GCA_001188425.1 Eucidaris tribuloides
ATTTTCTTTGGATGAACTCAACTGGGCCATATCAAACTCTAACGATAGTACCCCAGGGAACGATAATATTGGTAAACAACTCAGTTTTAATCTACCTGATAATGCCAAAAATCACTTACTGTATTTACTCAATTTAATCTGGGAAACCTCTTTTTTACCAAGATCTTGGACACATTCCATAATTGTCCCAATTCCCAAACCAGGCAAAGAGCAGGGTGATATTACATCTTATAGACCAATCTCCTTGACCTCATTGATATGCAAATTAATGGAAAGACTGATTCTTATCATCTCAACTGGTTTTTGAAGATACATACCGGTAATTTAATTTCTCCCATACAATCTGGTTTTCAAGAAAATCGCAACATTTTGGAGAATCCCCTTCATTTAGAAAGAGATGTGTATAATACTTTTGCACAAGACCATTATTTAGGATGTGTTTTTCTCAATTATAAACAGGCATTCGATGTTGTGTGACAAGAAGCACTTATAATAAAAATTAAACATACTGGTCTATATGGTAATATAATTCACTGGATAAGTAATTTTATTATGAAACGTTCCTTTCAAGTTCGGGTGAATGACTCACTTTCGAAAATTCACACTACTTTGAGAGGACTACCCCAAGGTAGTGTGTTAAGTCCAACACTATTCAATATATTTATCAACGATATTTGACAGATTGTTCAAATTCATCTATGTCTCTGTTTACCAATGACATTGCTATTTGGCATCATAAAGGTGATCTAGATACATTTAATCCGATTTACAACAAGATCTCAACAAAATTAAACACTGGAGCAATCAGTGGAAACTAACTTTGTCTGTTCCCAAAACTAAAGTGATGATTTTCACCCGGAAACCCTAAACAAGAAATAAATCTAGTTTTATACGGAAGTAATTTAGAAAATGTTAACACATTTATGTTTCTCGGGGTCACTTTTGACAATCATTTAAACTGGAAATCATACATTGAAGATATAATAATTAGATGTAAAAAGAGATTGAACCTGCTGAGAGCAATTATAGGAACAAACTGCAGTGGCCCTGATACAAAAAGTCTTCTGATGTTATACCGTGCTATTATTCGTCCCTTGATTGATTATGGCTGCAAATTTACGGTTCTGCTTCCCCCAACTTATTGTCCAAACTTGACACCATTCAACAAACCAGTCTTAGTTTCATTACTGGTGCCCTCCCTCATACCTACCTCCTTCTAAAGATGCCCTTCAAGTTGAATGTGGTGAAATGCCCCTTGATATCAGTTGACTTAAACATACCCAATACTTCAAAATCCATTAACTAAGTTTAAATGAATACCTAACAGTAGTAAAATCACTTAAACCTTGCTGGCAGGATACTGTCTTCCGTTACCCCAAATTGGGAATGCAAGCACTGCCAATGCGACCTAGCATGGAAACAGAACCAAAACAGCTTAGTCGGCAATGATGAAAGAGGGCGGCCAACTTTGCGAGCTATAAAAGGCCGGACCCTTGTTACAGACATTCCACTACCAAACGCGAATAGCATGGACAAGAAACTGAAACTGCGTTGTCGGCAACAACCAAAGAAGGCGGCCAACTTTGCCAAGTCACTGAGGTTCTATTTGGAGATGGTTAAAAAGAAGAAGACCGTTGCCGCAGCCATACCGAAAGACCGGCCAACAATGAAAGAGTTTTGGAGAATTTTCAAAGCATCGGTAGCGGTGGAAATGTTTTTGGATGCCGCCTCATCGATAGAAGCCGACCCTCTCGTTCAAGTATTGGAGTGCTCCGTCACCCCAAATTGTGAATGCAAGCACTGGCAATGATTGCGGTGCAAACCAAACCAAACGGCCCTTTTCAGGGCCACAACACGACCAAGAAAGAATCACTGATATGACTCTATAACTTTGATAAATTGCAATAAAGCAAATAGTAACATCGGTGCACACCTCCTCCCGACAAACCCCGCCCCCATCCATTAAACACCAAATGTAGTTATGGCTATGAGGTGATGAATTTTAGAGAAAAAAATAGACTCTCAAAAAATCCCAGCCTCCCCATGATCTCAACATCACATGAAATACCATTAGGGAGACTTCTTTCACTACTCATCATCTGAATAATCAGACTCCACTTAAAGTCCCCAGCCCACATGAGCATAATTGAGAATTCGGGCAAGGGGGTGGGACTGTAACTACATCCCAAACTATTGTCAAACTATGATATCCGACATACCTGACAGTGTTTATTATGACAAGTTAACATACTGCCAGAACATGAACATTTAGGCAGTCATTCGGACACTAAAAAAGAAAAAAGTAAAGATGAATATCAGTGTAATGAGTTAATCCCCAGTGGCGAAAAGGGTTATAACACATCAACCTTTGTGGGGTGGGGAGTCTGGAAATTTCACTCTTCAAAGCTCAGTGATTTTTCCCTATGCCCCTAATGATCGTTTCGAACTAAGATTTCTGAGGGTTTCATTTCTAGACTGTACAGCAGACATTCCTATAGCATGAAGCATTACAAATCTGATAATGTTTACATTGAATACTATTCATAGATGCCATTAAAAGTCTCTTGTACACCCCTTTCTAATGCCATCCTCGAAATGAGGTAACAGTCGTGCGCCCCGATTACACTGCTCGCATAGCACGGTAATAATAAATTATACTTGTAAATAAGCTTGCATAACACCGCTCCCCCCCCCCTTCCCAACCAATGGGTCAAAAAAAAGAGCACAACATCTCAAATGGAATATGGCACATTGCTTTCACTCTATCTCACTCAATTAATTGCCTCCACCCAAGTCCGCAATGTCATGAATCCCGTCGGAGAGCCGAGTGCCGATTGGCTGTCGCGAGAACAATAGAAGCCAGCGCACGGAAACCATTCCTAGCTATAAAAGGACGGACCCTTGTTACAGACATTCTGGAATTTCCAGTTCTGCATTGCTCTCGGAGTAACAACGTGCAGAGTTTTTTCAGCCTGTATTTTGAAGCTAGGTGTTTGGTTTCGTGCCATTTCTGGCGCCCTATAATACCGAGTTAGCATCAACTTTTTATCAGCCTGGTCTTTTGACCTCATACATTGTCGTAGGCAAGCATAGTTTCTGGTTTGTTCATTTTCATCCTTCATATTTTGTTAGGGCACAGCATGTCTGTGTCCGGCGTGGAGGAGGTCTTCATGGCGTCCCCCACGCAGACAAAGGACTCTGTGCCACGTGAGCGGCCTGAGAAATGGCCACGGTCTTCGGCCGGGTCGGCTACCTCGCCGACTGAGCAACGGACCAAATTTCCTAAGTTTTCATCTCCGCGTTTTTCGGTTCTAGTCGCACCGATTGAGACCGCAGAAGTCTCGGTTCAATCAACCCGTTCTCTCTGGTGAGAGAAAACAAAATTGTGCAAGGGCAGACCATTGCCCATGTCAAAAAGAGTGGCAGGTCACTCCAAATCACCTGCCATAACGAAGTTCAACAAACTGCGTTTCTCAACCTTACGCAGTTATGCAATGTCGACGTTAAAGTTGAAAAACTTTCACACTCTTCACAAGCCATTAAAGGCGTAATTGTTGGCGTTCAGTCGACGTGACTGAGGAGGAAGCTGAAAAGCTACCTCAAGATCAAAAATGTGTTATCAGCGCCAGCAGAATCCAAAGCGGCGTTGATGGTAATTTAATTCCAACGACCGCAGTTGTGTCACATTTTCAGCCCAAACTATACCCTCCCGTATCGCGCTACGATACCAATTTTTCAAAGTTACAAAATACGTCCCGCCGGTAATGTGCTGCCACAATTGCCAGCGTTTTGGTCATACATGTAGCAAAGATGTGTGCCGTAGCACCACTCGTTGCGTTCGCTGCGGAAAGGCGCACAAGCTAAAAGACTGCCAAACACCTGCGGAATCTCGGAAGTGCGTGACATGCGGCGGCAACCATAGTGCAGCCTACCAAGGCTGCCCTAAATTTTAAAAAGCCCACCAAATCCAGACCCAACGTGCCATTAACAATCTATCATATGCCGATGCACCCCCTAAAACTCTCCGTAGTCAGCCGGCCTAAGAGCCGTCAAAACTAACGCCCCTTTCTAAACGTGATAACACACGCCGACGCCGCAAATCACGCACATCCGATGTTCAAAAACCAGCCTCGCTCAACCTGGTTCCCGCGAAACCAGATCCTCCCCCTAAAAAACGAACAATGGAAGTGCAGATGCACACTGAGTCAAACTTTCCTTCTCTTCAGTTAAACCAACTAATCTCATTTATTTGCTTCATAATTAACCACAGAAATTTCGAAGGCAAATCTACGAGAAGCAACAAGATTCAACTCGTCTGTGAAGCCGCACGCCTAGCGTACGGTTTCAAAGTAGACCCCGAAACGATTTAGTGGACACTTGTCCAAATTCCAAAGTTTCCCTCTACGCAGATGATGTAGCTCTGTGGAAGAATGGTACAAATTTGAAATTTGTTTTATCAAAAATTCAGGACTTATTTCATATTGAACAATGGAATAAGAAATGGAAAATAAAACTTTCCGAAACTAAATCCAAATTGTTGTGTTTACAAATAAACCCAATATCGGGGGAAGTAAATTTATCCCTCAATGGCAAAACCCTTGAGGTGGAAAAGAAATTCAAATTTCTCGGGGTCATTTTTGACAAAACAAATACTTGGAGGGATCATATCCAAATGATTGAAACCTCTTGCACAAAGCGCACCAACATTTTAAATGTGTCACGGGCACAACGTGGGGTGCTGACACAAAAACACTTCTCTACAGAGCTCTCATCCGGCCCGTCCTTGATTATGCATGCAAGGTTTATGCCTCTGCATCCAAAACACTGTTAGGCAAAATTAATTCGATGCAATACCAGTGTCTCAAAATTTGTACCGATGCCCCCGCACAAACATCTTTGGAAGCCCTTTTGGTCCTGTGCGGGGAACCACCGCTCAAAATTCGAAGACAAAAACTTACCGACACCTACAAAATAAGGCTGTCGAATTCCAAACCACCTCACCCAATGAGAGATTGCCTGCTCAATTGCTGGCAATATCAAATTAACCGACGGCAGAAGGGCAAAGAACCATTTGCCCTTCGCGCCTCTCAAATTCAGGAAGCAGAAACTGTTTCTCTCTCCCCTGTTCCGCAATGTCATGAATCCCGTCAGAGAGCTGAGCGCCGATTTGCTGTCGCGAGAACAATAGAAGCCAGCGCAGGAAACCATTCCTAGCTATAAAAGGACGGACCCTTGTTACAGACATTCCACTTCCATCATCACTTTCATCATCTTCTTCTTCCTCCGCTTCTTCTTCTTCTGCTTCTTCTTCTTCTTCTTTTTACTCTTCTTCTTATTCTCCCTTTTCTTTTTCTTCTCCTCCTCCTTCGTCTCCCCCTTGTTCTCCTCCTCCTTCTTTTCCTCCCTCTTCTCCCCCTTTGTTCTCCTTCTTTTCCTCCCTCTTCTCCTCCTCCTCCTTCTTCTCCTTCCTCTTATGCTCCTATGTTATGTTACATTATTTCAATTTTTATATATTCACTTAAATGACTCAGCCTCAGTCCAGTTTGATAATTATTTTTCACTGCTTGATGGGTGGTGCCAACACGGCAATTTTTTTTATACAGGATTGAGACCGCTCTATAACCGAGAACTCGAGCCACCTCATCGGTGGTCTTGTTCTCAGTTTCTCATTTTTCTGGTTTATTTTTTATCAGTTTCGGCTTCCTTTTCTCCATTTTGGTTTTTAGTGGGCCATACTATGGCCCCCCGGTTTTCAATATTCGCCCGGTATGCCCCTCGGCCAACGCACGTCTTACGAGCATCGGGTCGGCATAGGGGCTTCGGTCCTGATAAGATCCCGCAACGTACTGCGGAGGTCTTGGCGGTGTGATGTCTTGGGGGCGTGTGGCGGCCGACAGGGCATGAGAGCGAACCAAAATAATTCACTTTTTTCCATTTTTCCAAAAGTCCATTTCAATTCATGTCTCTCCCTAATTATACCATAAGTGTTCGGGACGCTCTCCGGCTAAGGAGCTGAAAAGCAATATGTAATGCGGACTAGGGTTTTTCCAGAATACATGTGCACAAAGCCTTTATTCTGGTTTTTTCATCCCGGTCCCATTACATATTTTACAGCATTATCCAGTTATATTTATTAATTAAGTTTAATTTAATCTGCATTCTCTGTTTAATACTCAAAACGTGGATGACAATTTTCCCCAATTATGTCTGGCATAAATATTCTTTTTGAATGAGATGCCATTAAACACCAACTACATACATACTTCCAAATGCGACCTAGCATGGAAACGAAACCGAAACAGCGTAGTCGGCAACGACGAAAAAGGGCGGCCAACTTTGTGAAGGCATGGAGGCTCCATTTGGAGAGGGTGAAAATGGAGAAGAGGGTTGCCATACCCAAAGACCGGCCAACAACGGAAGAGGAGTTTTGGAGAATTTTCGAAGCATCGGCAGGGGTGCAAATGTTTCTGGATGCCGCCTCATCGATCGAAGCTGACCCTCTCGTTCAAGTATTGGAGTGCTCCGTCACCCCAAATTGTGAATGTCAGCACTGTCAATGATTGCGGTGCAAACCAAACCAAACGGCCCTTTTCAGGGCCAGCAAACGACCAAGAAAGAATCACGGATATGACTCTGTTAAATTTGATAAACTGCAATAAGGCAAATAGAAACATCGGTGCATACCTCCTGACAAATCCCACCCCCAACCATTAAACACCAAATGTAGTTACAGCTATAATCAGGCGATGAATTTTAGAGAAAAAAATAGGGTCTCAAAAAAACCCCGGCCTCTATCCCCGTGATCTCAACATCACATGAAATGCCATTAGGGAGACTTCTTTCACTACTCATCTGAAAAATCAGACTCGACTTTAAGTCCCCACTCCACATGAGCATAATAGAGAATTTGGGCGAGGGGTGTGGGACGGGAACTACATCCCAAAGTATTGTCAAACTATGATATCTGATGTACCTGTCAGTGTTTACTTTGACAAATTAACATACTGCCAGAACATGAACATTTAGGCAATCACTAGGACACTAAAAAAAAAACGTAAGATGAATATAAGTGTATGAGTTAATCCCCGGGGGAGATAAGGGTTATAACACAACAACCTGTGTGGGGATGGGGAGTCTGGAAATGTCAATCTTCAAAGCTCAGTGACTTTTCCCAAACCCCTAATGATTGTTTCGAACTACGATTTCTGAGGGTTTCATTTCTAGACTGTATAGCAGACACTCCTATAGCATGAAGCATCACAAATCTGATGTTCACACTGAAAATACTGTTCATATGGCACATATTGCTTTCACTCTATCTCACTCAAATTATTGCCTCCACCCAAGTCCGCAATGTCATGAATCCCGTTGGAGAGCTGAGTGCCGATTGGCTGTCGAGAGAACAATAGAAGCCAGTGCACGGAAACCATTCCTAGCTATAAAAGGACAGACCCTCGTTAAAGACATTCTGCAATTTCTCTCGAAGGAGACACACGTGCAGAAATTTTTCGGACCGTGTTTGTAATGAGGCTTTTGGTTTCGCGCCATATTTTTGGCGGCCAAATTCCGACTAGCATTCACAGTTTATCGGCCTGGTCTTTTGACCATACTACTCGAAGGTAAACACAGTTTCTGGTTTTGTCACCACTCATTTCATCCATTTTGTCAGGGCACAGTATGCCTGTGTCCAGTGAGGAGGAGGCCGCCGCTATGGCCTCCTCTTCACCGTCAGCGGGCTCTGTACCACGCGAGCGCAGGAAAAAAAAGGCAGCGTAATTCATCTTCGGGCTCGGCAAAATCGCCAAGCATATAGCCCAACAAAGTTTAAAAAATCACTCCATTTCCGACACCGCGATTTACCGTGTTTATTTCGCCAATTGAGTCAAGGAAAAACTTGGCTTCAATCAACCCGATCTCTCTCGCGAGAGAAATTCACAAAGTGACAGGCGAGTCCGTTGCCAGAGTCAAAAAGGTTGGCAGGTCGCTCCAAATCACCTGCCACAACACAAATCAGCAAACAGCGTTTCTTTCTTTAATGCACTATGTAATGTCGACGTTAAAGTCGAAAAATCTGCAACCAGTTCACAAGCCATTAAAGGCGTAATTGTCGGCGTCCAAACCGAAGTGACGGAGGACGAAATTCTCGAATTTGTTTCTGACCAAGAGGTCACCTTGGCCCGCAGGATACAAAAGCGGGTCAACAGTAAATTAGTTCCAACCACCGCATTCTGCCTGACAAAGGCAAAACACTCCCGCCGTGTATTTCAGTTGGTTACCAATTATTCAAAGTTTCAAAATTCATTCCGCCCGTTCTTCGTTGTCATAATTGTCAACGCCTTGGCCACAACAAAGACGTGTGTCGAAGCCAAATTAGGTGTGTTCGCTGCGGGAAATCACACGAACTCAAAGATTGCAAAGCATCCCAGGAGTCTCGCAAATGCGTTCGTTATGGGGGTAATCACAGTGCAGCCTATCAAGGCTGCACAGAATACAAAAAAGTGCGCCAAATTCAAACCTAGCGTGCCATTTTCAACATCTCATACGCCGAAGCGGCAAAGCGTGTGGCTGCTAAGCCTGCTAACCAACAAAATATCGAACCGGCCGCCGAGCCCGTTAAACTAACACCACTGCCAAAACGCGAAAATTTGCGCCAACGCAACAAATCGCGTAATTCGAAAAACCCAAACCTTCCCCACTTGTTTTGGCTACCCCGACTCCAATACCGCCTCCGTTAGCTCAAGTCCCATCCAAAAAACGAACCTTAGAAGCGCAGAGGCAAACTTTAGAGTCAGATTTTCCTTCTCTACAACTCAATTACCTCATTTCATTCATCTGCCTTATCATTAATCATAGACATTTTGAGGGCAAGGCAGCAACAAAAAGCAACAAGATTCAACTCGTCTGTGAATCTGCACGCTTAGCATACGGTTTTAAAGCAGACCCCGAAATTATTTTCAATATGTTACGCACGGCAGAAACGTAAATGTTTGTGTTTCCGCGCATCAAAATTCTACAATGGAATGCTAGGTGTTTACGACATAATGGCCCCGAGCTGTTAATTTTTTTTAAAGATCCTTTTTGTACAATCCCGAAGTCATTTGCATTCAAGAATCTTGGTTGCGCGACGACTTGCCCTTCGAAATTCCAGACTATTTTGCCATATATCAGAATAGATTGCAAAATCTCCAAGGGGGATGTGCAATTTATATTCACAAATCTGTTTCTTTTGACATTATTTCTGTCCCCGCTGAGTCAAAATTCCAAAAAGTTAGGCTAACAATTTCAAATTTCTCTTGTTTTATAATAAATTTTTATCACTGTGGAGGTTTACTCCAACGAAAAACATTAGATAGCTTACTAGAAAATATTTCTGGTAAGTATTTTATCTGTGGTGACTTTAACAGTCAAAATCCAATTTGGGGGAGCAATCGGTTCAATCAAAATGGCAGAATAGTCGAGGAATTTATATCAGATACTAACACTGTTTATCTCAATAACGAACCTACCCGCCTTGACCCGGCGAATGGGACCCTTTCATGTTTAGATTTAACACTTGTTTCACCTGCCTTGGCACCAAAATGCAATTGGCAGGTTTTACATGACAAATTGGGAAGCGATCATTTTCCTATTTTAATTACTGCCAATTTCAAAGGAGATTCAGCCCCACAGGCTGAACATCTCTCAAACCCAACCTCAAATTGGTCTTTTTACAAAGCAAATTGGGAAAAATATTCTAACAAAACCGGGAAAATTTCTTCCCATGATGTTACAGATGTTAATGTCGAAAAATTTTACACAAATTTTACTACTTTTATCAAAAGTGCAGCTGACGTTTCCATATCTCGACTTAGACTTTTGCACCGTATTCGACCCACCTGAACTTTGAAACCTCTCCAGAATAAAACTGCACTCATCTTACTAACCCAGTGTCACTTGCCGTAGAGGGCTCCCTTTGTTTTTTGCATGCCGTGGCTGCGGAGTAATTTTGGTGATATGGAATGGCAGGGTCATCCTGGTTCCGCCACGGGCTCCGTGACTGGCGGTAGGCGCAGCACTGGGATTCTCCCAATACAGATTGACACACACTATCCCTATTCCTCTCTTCTGTCGGCCTTAGAGATTAGGGGGCGCCTGTATGGGGATTGCCGAGGGTGATTGGATATGAACATGTGTATATAGCGGTGGCGCTCGTGTGGGGAAATGTTGAATGATTGTCTGACTGCATAACGGACGTGAAGTATGTTTGCTTAGTTTTAGGGCTCTTCCTATCCTCTTTCTCCTTCTTGTGTTGTCAAAATATCAAATATACAAAAAAAATACAAAATACAAAATACAAAATACACAAACAAGCACCGTACTAACAAAGGGTGTTGGATTCTTCATTATTAACAATCTCACTTAAAAACCAGAAGCTCTGTTTATCTCCGCCTTCGAGAGATCGTGGTGGCAGCAACACATGGAATGAACTCCAAAATGAAAGTGAAAGAAATCCCCTGTCCAATCTTTTCTATCCCTCTATTTTTTCAGCTACCATAGCTAAGTACAAGTACTTAGAGCGGCGTATTATAAGCCGTAATATTTCCAAGCATTAAAGCTTCATTATAAATGGTGTTGATAAACCATGAAAATATCTAAATACTTAAAAATTATAAACGGCAAAACTAAAACAGCTGTACAATAGTATTACCATAATGGTGAAAAATACCATTCCAAAATATAGTTAATCCAAAAAACGGTGAAGTATAAGCCGATATTAACTGCGAGACCCGCCCCTGCAGGCGAACATGAGCGCAGATTTTGTTAAAACTTTTAAACTTTTTCAGTAGATGTTTTGGCGTAAGTAGTCTAAGTTGACTGGGGTCATCATTAAGCACAACCACCACCACAGACATTCCACTTCCAAATGTGACCTAGCATGGAAACGGAACCGAAACAGCGTAGTCGGCAACAACGAAAGAGGGCGGCCAACTTTGCGAAGGCATGGAGGCTCCATTTGGAGAGGGTGAAAATGGAGAAGAGGGTTGCCATATCCAAAGACCGGCCAACAACGGAAGAGGAGTTTTGGAGAATTTTCGAAGCATCGGTAGTGGTGCAAATGCTTCTGGATGCCGCCTCATCGATCGAAGCCGACCCTCTCGTACAAGTATTGGAGTGCTCCGTCACCCCAAATTGTGACTGCCAGCACTGCCAATGATTGCGGTGCAAACTTAACCAAACGGCCCTTTTCAGGGCCACAAAATGACCAAGAAAGAATCACTGATCAACTTTAATAAACTGCAATAAAGCAAATAGTAACATCGGTGTATACCTCCTCCCAGCCCCCCCCCCCAATTATACACTGATATATTATTATGCCTATAACAAAGATAAATTGTAGAAAAAATTAGGAGGCCCTTGCAGACATCCCGACCTATATCCCCATAACAAAACATAAAACAGACAAAAGTTACGCAACCCATATAATGCATAAAAGGATTGAAATAATGTTATTGTTTCAAAGTGACCTCAATATCAAATGAAATACTATTAGGATGGCCATTTTCGTCAATGCACCGAGAAACCATTTGGAGATGGTGAACCTGGTAAAGGCAATACACCCCTTTTTAATAAACAGAAAGACCGGCCAACGACCTATGAAGTTGCTTGAAGCCGCCTCGATTGAACCCGACCCTCTCACTGCAGTTTTGGAGTGTTCGGTCACTCCAAACTGCAGCTGCCAATACTGTGGGTAATTCGACAGTCACAACCATTTTCAGGGCCTCCAAGTAATCAAGAAAGAATTACTGATGCGAGTTTGTAAACAAAAATATAAAACCAAAGCAGAATTAAGAGTAACATCCCAAGATTACACTTCACACAGTAATAAGCATAAAAACCTGAAGGCCAAACTCAATAAAATCGAACTGATTGTTTTTTTCGGGGGGCTCACCATATTAACATATTCCACTAGTCACGCAAGTAACTGCAACCGTATATCCCATCCTGGAGTTTGATTGAAGTGCGAGGAAGATTTCGCTTACGTTGAGAGCAAACCATGCATCTCATTTAAGTGGCTGACTGATGCACTTATGAAACAAAGAAAACACACCCAAAACTTTATTTTACTTTGACATAATTACAGTACTTCTCTTTTGTTCTGTGAATCAAATTCAAAACTCTCACTGGAAGAAAGAAACAAAGGTTCAATAAGACAATACTTCTCAGATCACAGCGAGCAAGAAACAAGCGTTGGAGAGTTTGTATGAGGGGGAAATGCACGTTACAATTACAACACTTACATTTGGAATGGGAACCAACATTCCAGACATCATGGATGTTGTTCATTGGGGACCTCCAGATGACATACTAGACTACTGGCAGGGAGTAGGTCGCTGCGCCCGCCAAGGCAGACAGGGTATTGCTCTTTTTATTTAGCCATGGGCCAGATGGTGAAATCATCAACTACAAGAGAGATGAGAAAAATGATCACGAGGATTTGAAATCTGAGGAAACTTGTGCATGCATTGCAATTTTACAGCAGACTCCTCCACCCACGCCCGCCGCTTGTACCGGCTGGGGACCAACCCTCCCTAGGCTGTGCATTCGGGGGCAGGGGGGGGGGCGTGCAACCAGTCTCATATTCATATATTGTATTGTATTGTTCAGAATTCCCTATGATTGCATGGAGGGTAAGCTGGCGATATTCATTCTAGATATCAAACTATGTTATCGATGGTATTTTTTGTAATGTCCTGCCTCCGGCATTTGAGCCAATCATGAGGCAATAATCACCGTTATCGATGGTATTTTTTTGTAATGTTGTGCCTCCGGTGTATGTGTAACTTCAGCGAATGTTGTGTGTGTAGGCATCAATGTCCATGTACATGTACGAGGAGAAAACTCAAGAAATGAATCATTAACGCTTATGCATATACCAACAGTGGCCCTCACTTATATATATTTAGTAGTCACGCTAAGCGCCTGCAACTGTATATCCCATCATGGAGTTTGATTGTAGTATGAAGGAGAAGATTTTGCTTACATTGAGAGCAAACCATGAATCTCATTTTAGTGGCTAACTGATGCACTCATGAAAGAAAGAAAACACACACCAAACTTTATTTTACTTTGACATAATTACAGTACTTCTCTTTTGTTCTGTGAATTCACAACTCTTGCCAGAAATAAACAATTCTGCAGTTCTCGGCTTGTAGTGTGCAGGCGCGGTTCTACGGGGGGGCTTTGGGGGGCTTGAGCCCCCCCAAAAATCGCTCAAGCCCCCCCAAAAATTTTCGGACCAAAAATGTTTTACAATGAAAATATTAATAAATAAACTAAAGTGATTGAGCAAAGATTAAATATGAATAGAAAGAAGTTATAAGACTTTATAAATATGTATTTACCATGCCCAGAAACGCGTCTTTTTATTACATGTTTTCAAAAAGTTCCTACGCTTGCTCGGTCGTTTCGCTCCCTCGACTACCCCATTAACATTTTTTTACACAAGCTACTAGTCATCTCTTGAATACTGACAACAAATCCAATAATAATTTTTGCATAATCGTTTAAAAATTATTATTTACTGATGCTTAGAAACAAGTCTTATGCATACGTGTATTTAAAAATTTTTAGTCGTGGTTCCCCATCCACATCCGTCTCCGTGCCCGTCGCAAGTATAAAACCGAATTAACATTTCACATACTGAACATCTTTCTGAATGAACTTTAATCAAATAAACCTAAAAATATCCATACTATCATGGCTAAAAAACACGTTTTTGTTGTATTGAAAAATTCAACGGTGGAGAGGGAACCCTCTCAAGCATCACACCTCCTCCACCGTCGCTGTCACTCTCTACAATATTCACATACTCCAAGATTCCACATACATCTGAGAGCTAATCTTTGAATCTGACTACAATCGTAATAAATCTTTAGCAAAACTAAAATATAGGTATATTACATGCTAGAATACGTTTTTAATGCAGCATTAATAACATTTTTGCCATGGGAGGGGTATCCACACCTCCCCCACACAGGTTGCTTCGCTCCGTACGCAATAGTGCATAACCCGATCACCTAATTTGATAAAAAATAAACAATCCAAAGAATAACCTATGCTAGAAAAAATCTTTTCTATGCTGTAATTATCAAAAAGATCCTCTCAGAGGAGGGGTCCCACTCCACACCTCCTCCAAGATGCCTCCTCAACACCAAATCTCGATAAACATACCTGCCAAAATAAAAAAATATGCCTAGAAACAAATATGTTCAGCGTATTTCAAAAAGTATCCTACGTGGAGGGAAGTTCCAACCCTCCCGCCGTTCGATGTTGCTCCACAGAAGTATCGCCAATTACAAATTTCACATTCTGTATCTTTTTGGAATAATTTCCATAATCTTATAAAATAACCTTAAAATATGTAATTTAACTATGCAATCACTAATTGATATATCTATATTCAAAAGTTTCCTGCCGGTGAGGGTATACGCCCTCCACCTCCCCGCTGCCCCCGTCAGTCCGCCGTGGCTCCCTCGCAAATTGCTTCCCAATCACCTAAATTTTAATAAAAAAACCATTGCAAAAGTGTGTTTACCATCTAGAAAAAATATTTTCTATGCTATTCAACAGTTTACTGCAGTGTGAAAAGGGTATTCCCCCTCCACAACCTCTCCCCCGTTCGAAGTTTCGCCCTCGAATATCACTGTCACATTACAATGTTCAAAATACTCTGTAATTTTTGCAATTAATCCTAATAATTTCATAACTATACCTTCAAAAATTATATTTACCATGCCCAGAATCACAGTTTTAACTATTAGCTATTTTCAAAAAGTTCGCTACCGTTGGAGGGGTATCCCCCTCACACCTCCCCGCTCGTCGCTTCGTCCCGCCATCGCAGGTCGTCAAGTCACCTTAAGCCGCCATAAAATTTTGCTCTGAACGCCGTGCATGGTAGTAGTGATTAATTGGCCGTTATTGGACAAAAGAAATCCGCACGCTCGCTGAGCGAAGAGACTTGTTACTTTAGCTCAAATCCTGACTGCATATAGGTAACCTGCATTCAGCAGGATACGACTAGTCCATTGAGGAATATAGGGGATGATTGCATTCCGAGATTGCATAATTCAGGATTACTCGTTCCCAACACGGGTGCACAAGTCGAAAGAATTATACAAACATGTTATGTATATAAATCAAAATAACGCTTCAATACTTCTGTAATATCTTAGCTTACTTCTCGGCAAATCGACACTATTTTCTTGAAACGATACTATTATAAATAGGCAACATATATTTGCACAAGTGGGACTAAGTCATCACACGCGCGAAAATATGCTTTCATTTCGTCATTTACCAATGGCTATGGAAAATTTGATAAACGGCGTAATCAGCTGAATTAAATGTGAAATACATGTTGCCTTTATTGTTGCAAGAGTTCTAGAACATGAATAAAATAGAAGAGAACAAAGTAGTTTACGTTCGAGTGGTGCTTTTGAGCATTATCCCTGCTCGTTAATGGAATCGCCGCATGACGTCATTTGCCACTTCTTGGAGTTGGGATCGTTTTCTGTCAATTTCTCTCATTTTCACAAAACTTCTTAGGAACAAAAGTGCGAGATTCTTCAACCAATGAGAATGAGTTTTATATCAGTGGTTAGAGGGATATCTCATCTACTAGAAACCACTCGCCCCAAGTTGATTTATGCGTTTGTTTTCTATAGCCCTGAACGTGTGGGATGTATGTGTTTGTTACTTGATTTTTGTTGCATTTCCCATAAACTTCGTCCTCAAAAGAGGAATGCGTAACAAATTTCAATCTAAAAGTGCAACGAGAATAGTTGGTGTCTTCAAAATGTTTTTCGTGCATCATGTGTAAAAAAGGGTCCGCTTTCAGATGCTACTCGCCCCAAGCCAATACTTTTAGGCTAACACACAGATAATCTGTGATAAATGAGACAATGTCACGAAATCCACCAGGAGTTAACGTGTTATAGCGACGTACGCGCATCACACGCGCGGAATGTTGAGCAAATGTCCTCCATGTTTCACTATGGCAATGGTTATATTCAGAATATAAACCCAAGGGCCGCTTCACATTTCCCAGTCAAACTTTAACCTTTGTTCTTATTAGCCAATCCGAAGAATCATGCCAATGAGATAATTAATATGCATATCTTCCGTCATCAATTTGCATGGGTAATACTTGTACCACGGCACTACTCACATGCCAAACCGCATCGAAATCGGACTATGACTTCAACTATCAGGCATAAGTGTATAAACTTTTGATTCCTAGTTACATAGACAAGGTTGCAGAAACAAGCACTTGAAAACAGCAGTGTCGATGTTTCCCATGTCTGAAGACCTACTCTTGACTGTATTGATTTATTTTCTGTATTGTATCTTCCTTATTGAATTAAAATTTTCAGATGGGGCTTCATTGTCACGGTTGCATTGATGGGTAAAGCCGTTTAATTACCCACCCGACTGTAGCTGACTACAACCTGGCAAACACAACGTTGTCAGTGTTTCTATGAGGCGCGATGCTGTTCGGTGTTCCGCGACGATTATGATGCGACCACAGCAGTGAAAATCGGCTTGTTATATGCTGATGGCAAGTGGCTTAAGGAGAGGGAGCGTTTTGACAGGACATTCTGTTCACAATCAGAGGGTATAGAGACTTTGTGGATTTTTTTTCTCAGTGTCCACATGTTTATTATAATTTATCAGTGTTGTAGTCAAGACCAGGCCATCCGAGACCAAGACCAAGACCAAGACCAGACACCCCGAGACCAAGATCAAGACCAAGAAAAAGAAGTCCGAGACCAAGACCAGAAGTCCGAGACCGAGACCAGTACTTTCCGAGACCAAGACCAAGACCAAGACCAGCGTTTCAATTGACACTAATTTGTGCATGTTTTGAGGATAACGTTACTTGTTACTCAGCATTAACTGCCTACTGGTTACTTCTATATCTTTCTTCCTTTTTTCTCACTTTTTTTCATTCATTCTTTTTCTTTCCTTTTGTCTATTTCATTCCTTTCTATTTGTATTACATTCATGCAGTCTTCTTTTAAATTTCATTCTACCCTAATTTTCTCTTTTTCTTTTATTTACTAATCTTTTGATTCTTTATTCCTTTCTTCTTTCTTTCTTTTCTCCTTTTCTTTACTTCATCCTTTCCTTTTCACTCTTCTTGCTTACTTTTTCTATCTCTATCTTTCTTTCCCTTTTCTTCTCTTTCTAAATCCATTTTTTCTTCTTCTTATCTACTTTCTTCTTTTTATATCATTCTCTGTCGATTTATTCTCATTTTCCTTATTTCTATACTTCTTCTTAAATGTATTTCATTCATTCTCTTTCTTTTCTTGTTTTATTCTGTTCTGTTTGCAATCTTTCATTTTTCATTTGTTTTTCTTTCATTCTAGCCTTTTCCCTTTCTTACTTCTTTTGGTTTTTTTTTGTTCATTCTTTACTCTTTTATATTAATTCATTTTTCTTTCATTCTACGTCTTTCCCTTGTCTTCATTCCTTTCTCCTTTTCTTAATTTTATCCATTCTTTTTCTCTTTTCTTATTTTTTATGTTTCTTTCTTTCTCTTCTTCATTTGATTTTTTCTTTCCTTCCTTCTTTCTATCTTTCTTCTTTCTCTTCTTTCATTGTGATGTTTTAAAATTTCTTTTCCTGCTTGATGTCAATTTTCTTTTTCTCTTTTTCTTTTGTTTTCCGTCTTCTTTCTTTTATTATTTCCTATTATGTTTTCTTTCTTTCATTTGACTCTCTATTCTTCAAATCTCTCCGCTTTTCTTTCTTTCCGTCTTTCTTCGTTACTTTTTCTTCCATTACATTTTTATGTTTTAATGTTCATTACATATTTCTTCGTTTGTTTTCTACCATGTCTACTTCCATGTTCAATTATAAAAGGAACAACCAGAGTATATTGCATCAGAGAACCCACCATTGTCGATCCTTATTCATGTGTAGAAGGTCTGTGTTAAAAGCTATGTTTGAATGCACTCTGCATGTTTGAACGCCCTATACAGTATCCCCCAAAAATGTGCAAGTGAAAACCGCTCCCTTTGGCAATTAGAAAATATTCTTGTGACATGATGCTTACATCATCAACGTCAAAAGCATAGTCTTAGCTTTGAAATACTGTTAGTTTTGTTCAATTTGCTTGTCTAAATCTTGAGACAGGTTAATTTAAATTAGAAAGGGTAAAATCACAATTGTGCCACTTTTACTACAGTCCCTTGTAAATGTGACCCAATTGTGATTCCACCCTTCTGGTTTACAACATATCTCGAGATTAAAACAAGCAAATTTATGTTGACATAAACAGGTATTACAATACAGTACTTTCTAACTGTCAAAGTGGGCGCTTTTCACGTGAACAATTTTTGAGACATGCTGCACCATGTCTCAATAAATTGTGCAAGCAAAAGGCACTCTCTTTGGCACTTAGAAAATATTGTTGGAATTTGATGCTTACATTAACCTTAAGGGCAAAGTCTTAGCTTTCAAATGCTGTTTGTTTTGTTCAATTTGCTTGTTTTAATCTCAAGATATCTTGTAAACAACAAAAAAGGTGGAATCACAATTGTGTCACTTTTACGGGAAGAGGGCCTGATGCTATCATTGACTGTAGTAAAAGTGGCACATTTTTTATTTTATCTTTTCGTTGGTAACTAAACATATCTCAGGATTGAAACAAGCAAACTGAACAAAACAAACGGTATTTAAAAGGCAAGACTATGCTCTTGGTGGTGATGTAAGTATGACGTCACAAAAATGTTTTTCTCATTACCAAAGAGGGTGCTTTTGACGTGCCGACACACTGTATACATGCCGTAAAATTGCAGTTTGTACATGTACAACAATAAAGATTTTTTTGTACAATCAAATTAGTTGCTGGTCTCGGGCTGGTCTCGGCCAAAAAATCCGAGACCGGAAGGTTCGAGACCAAGACCAAGACCGAGACCAGAGGGTTCGAGACCGAGACCGAGACCAAGAAAGAGCATGCTGGTCTCGAGACCGGTCTCGAGACCAAGACCAGTCTCGAGACCTCCAACACTGTAATTTATTTCACTTTATGGAAGACCTCGTGATCCTAAATGTAGCAAATGATGTTCATACACTTGCCTGATGATATGTGTTCTTAAACAGCATACAAAGAAAACTCACAACACTTGCAAATGTTTGGAGCAGCCATGTCACGGATTCATTACATGGGTACACTCCACTGCAAACTTGGATTCTGGATATGACAGGGCTGCCACTCAAAATTTTAATTTCCCCCTACGCCGCATGCATATTTTCCCCTACGAAGCTATGTTTTTCCCCTATGGAGCTATGTTTTTCCCCTTTCAAAAATCCACTTTTCCCCTACGAATGTACATTTCCCCCTACAAAATGACCTTAGTAAGTGCAAAGGATAGGTCACGATTTCTTCGCTGGAGATACGGAAATTCTTTGAAATCCTTTTGGAATTTAAGAATATTTCTGAAAATTGTCAGAACCCCCTACATCCCTTACAAATCATCAAAACCCCCTACTTTTCCCTTACAGAAGGTAAATTCCCCCATAGGTATCCCCCTACCACCTACAATTGTCTAAAATCCCCTTTGGTAGGGGGTTTCTCCTATGAGTCACAGCCTGGATATGGTGAGACAACAGTGCAACATGCCTCAACATGCCCCAGGTGGAGTGCAACAGAACATACCTGCAAACTTTTGACCGAACAGAAACCGGATTCTCACTTCTTCTATAGCTTTACCATTCTCATCATTGGAAAATTTAGGTATGAATCTGGCCCAGCTGGCCCAGTCTGGCCCAGCTTCAAGAAACGGTTGAACTGAACAGAGACAGCAATTCCCATGGTGTGGACGTATATTCAGAGGTGGTGACTTTCCTTAACAAGTGCCTGCAGTAGCAGGTGCGATTTAAGATAGACATAATTAAGCCTCTTCTGGTGATGAGTCAGATACACAGACAGACTTGAAACAGGCCTGTAACTAACATATCCCATGCAACTTGGACGAAAGCTTATAATTTATTCTTCTTTATTTCACACTGCCCTTTTTTGTCTTATATCATTTAGGACTACTGTCCGATGGCGTATTACATACGTTTTCAGTGGTGGATATACGGGGAAGACGGTTTAGGGGGTTTTGACCCCCCCCCTCCCTTGGGCCACCAAGTGAATATTTTTAATGGTCTGTTTATGGTCTTTATTGTGTTAGTAGATGTAACGAAACCTAAAACATATTTCCAAATATGTGTAAGAAGCAGAACAGAATACACAACAAAATCATTAAACTTTAAATAAACATATTATCAAACATTCACAATTTTCAAATTGGTACGCTCCGCGCGCAAAATGATAAATTGCACTTTTTGAAAATTTTTAACTTTTTCCTCCCCCATCTGAAAAATGGATCACCATCCATGGAGGGGGGCGCATCCCCTTTCCGACTCTACCCCCACTCCCAACTAGATCCGCTACTGATTTTCTTTCTGCAGGAACTTTACCTGAATATCACTTTGTTAACCTTTAAAAATATTGGATGATCAATGAATACCTGAATCAAATGTTTTGATGTTTTGCACGTGGGTAACAAAGTGTATAGCTTTATCGTTTACGGTCATGTGTCCTATGGTGGGACCCCTTTGCGTTACAGGCACCAAAA
>JZLH01S0013571.1:31199-43841 GCA_001188425.1 Eucidaris tribuloides
GAGTTGCTGGACGTATATCAGAGGTGGTGACTTTCCTTTAACGAAGTGCCTGTGCAGGTAGTTCTATGGGGTGCGATTTAAGATCAAGACATAAATTAAGCTCTTGTCTGCGTGATTTGAGTCAGATACACAGACAGACTTGAAACAGGCCTTGTAACTAACATATTCCCATGCCAACTTGTTTTAATTCGACGAAAAGCCTTATACATTTATTCTTCTTTATTTCACACTGCCCTTTTTTGTCTTATACATTTAGGGGACTACTGTCCGATGGACCGTATTTACATCACGTTTCAGTGGTGGTATACGGGGAAGACGGTTTAGGGGTTTGACCCCCCCCCCCTCCTTGGGCCAGCAAGTGAATATTTTTAATGGTCTGTTTATGTCTTTATTTGTTAGTGATGTAACGAAACCCTAAAAACATATTTCCTAATATGTCTAAGAAGCAGAAACAGAATACACACAAATCAATTAAACTTTTAAATAAACATATTATCAAACATTCACAATTTTCAAATTGGGGCACGCTCGCGCGCCAAAAATGATAAATTGCACTTTTGAAAATTTTTAACTTTTTTTCCTGCCCCCATCTGAAAAATGATTCACCATCCATTGCGAGGGGCGCATCCCCTGTTCCGACTCTTTATCCCCACTCCCAACTAGATCCGCTATGATTCTTGTCTGCAGGGAACTTTACCTGGAATAATCACTTTGTTAACCTTTAAAAATATTGTATGATCAATGAATACCTGGAATCAAATGTTTTGGATGTTTTGCCACGTGGGTAACAAAGTGTATAGCTTTAATCGCTTTACCGCGTCATGTGTCCGGTTGGTATGTGGACCCCTTTGCGTTACAGGCCCCACCAAAATTATGAATTTTGTCGCTTCTTGCAGTTTAACAATATAACTCAAAAGCTACCTTATTCAGAACCAACAAAAGTAGACATTCTGAAAAGCTTATACTTCAGAGAATCTCAATCATCCCCATAGGTCAAGTTTGCTATCACGGGCTCTTGTGCCTAACAAAATTATGAAGGGTAATATCACAAAAAACATATTTTGTGATATGATGACAACTCAATTACACTTGTCAGTATTAAGTCATGGCTCAAAATTGATTTATATTGTGAAAAAGCACAATTTCAGCATTAAGAAAATGTATGGTTTACTACTTTTTGATTTTCAGATGGGCGCTGCATACAGGACATGCTCGACAAAATATGAAAAAATTGCTGTTGGCAATTTGTTACAAAAACATTAATTACACTTAATTAAACAAAGAATTTATTAGAACCTTACTAATCAAATATTAGAGATTAAATAGTTAGTAGCATGTTGTTTAATTAAAGGTATCAGTAGAGGTATGTTTAAAAATTTCAACCAAAATGTAGCCCTGAGTGACATACTTTGTGGACTTACATGCCGAGTAGTGATCGTGCTTACATAACGTGTACAGTCAAATGGCCGCAAGGCATAAGCTACCACAGTCATTATTAAGTAATTTAATGACCTAGAAGACATTTAAATTTCATTTTACTAGTTGAGAAGTTGTGAAGTACAACATGTACTCAAGTTGGAGTCAGATGATAATCATAACTCCAAGATAGCTTTATCTGCTGCAAATGGATTGTAGAAAAAACCAAGAGTACAGGTGAATTGCAATTTCTCCCATAGTAGATTGGACACACGTCCTCCTGCCGCTTATCCTCCATCCGCGTATCCACCAGATTACCGTGTCTCGTTAAACATTTTTGCATTTTTTTTGCTAATTTAAAACAAGGTGTAATTGCAAGATTGTCTTGATCAGATTTCAAAAGCCCAGAGTAATTTTTGCTGCCAGACATGGCCTTTAAATTCATTATTAATTGGATAAAAGGATAGCTCTGATGCATCAAGTTTAATTAAGAAGAGGACTGAAAATGTAACGGGCCACCAGCAGTATTTGGGGGTCCCACCATACGACACATCGACCTTACACTATCAAATTACTACTTCGTGAACAACAGCTTGGCGTGTTTTACATCACTTGTTTATGTCTCAAAATAGATTTTACCGTCATTTACTGTTCATTGGCTCATTGCATATATTCATTTGGGAAATTGTACAAAAAGTGCTAAAACAATGTAAATGAGTGTAAATATCTATGGTTGATGTCCTAATTTGAAATGCATGTGATAAATTCAAGGTAGAAATGAAACATACATAATTTTGCTACATGTTATATTAAATTCTACTTTTGGACACTACCAGATAATGTAGACCAGTTTACTACTGTACATGTCAACCTGGTCTTAGCGGCCACCTCTCTATATCAGCAACCTGCTCTATAGTGGCCACTTAAAAAATGATTCCCTCAGATAAAGGATCATGTGCTTAAAGAACCTGCCTATAGCCAGCCATCTGTCTATAAAGGTGAAATTTTTGTTTCCTTGGCGTGGCCACTATAGAACAGGTTTTACTGTACTTAAATTCATATTATTGTTTCTTCCACGAGGCCAAGAACGAAAAGCTATTCCCATAAACCTTTTTAGAATAAATAAATTTTCAATTACGTGGAATCCAACTTGCATACATTAGTTAGGTTGCTATTGTCCAGTCTTAAGTCTTAAGCAAGCTCTCAGGTTGTTAGCGGAGCAACCTTTGTTTAAAAATGTATGCAAATTGATAAGTACAAACTGGTCTATTGGTTTTCACGTTTTCTGACGGCTAAGGTCCATTCAGCAAATACGTGATTTTACTGAAATAAGATCCATACTTTAACAGATTACACTACCACCAAACAGAAACTACGAATCTTGTGCTATGTTTACATGAAGTTCTTGGTGGCCATGCAGGCCATCATTTGCCGAAATGAAGTTCGCCATGGGATATTTGCCTTTTGTTCTCCAGTATTCGAAGTTTTGTTAGGTCTGTCACAAATTGTACCCGCCCCCCCCCTAGTCTTGGGTGTCTCATCCCTTTTCGTCAGCAGTGGCCTGAAACGTTGATTCGAATGGCCACAGGAACAAATGTAAATGCTTAGCATAACAGCGACTAGCCATTCGGTGCAACAGGCTTCATATTCATATTCTCTATGGGCAATTCCGCGAAAAAATGTTACCCGGGCTCAAAATCATGAAATTCTTGTGAGATAATCAAAAATATATGTGCTACATGATAAATTTAGTATCACGCAATGAACTCAAAACTCTTAAATTTGAGGGTATTTGAATACATTTGAAGATATTTAGACATACTTTTGTTTCAAAAAAAACATTTTCTTGCAAAATTTTCTTATCATTTTTGAAACACACACAATCTTGAGTCTCAATTATTTCTACATTCAACAGCACTTTCAGAAATTGATTTATAGTAGTGTTTAGTTAAGAAAGGACAGAAAAATGACTAATATTAGCTTCATATTAGTTATCAATGGTTTAAGTGATGAATATGAGACCTAAATAAAGTCCGTCCGAGGTGTATGTCCGTAACTTAAAAATGTAATGCTCCCGTAAACGCGAACAATTTATGTCCTTATGGGAGTAACTGAAATCTGTTGTACCTAATTGTCATCCTACAACTTAAACAGGTCCTTTCAGCACCCATTTCAGAGAAAATTGGCTTCACTTCATGCTTTAGCCTTCCAAAAATTTTTTGACAATGCGTGTTGGAGTGAAAAGGTCTTGCGTGTCCAAAAATGTAATGTCCGTAACGGCAAGCATTTATGCTTGCTGGTAAACTCCAAAGATGGAGAAACAAAAACTTAATTCAGATTAAGACTGTTAGAGCACTTCAGGCGTTGACCTGCCTGTGAGATTGGTCCACAAAAGGTTCAGAATGAATAATGATGATTTCTAGAAATAAGCCCACCAAAGTTGCAAAAAAGCTGTCTGAATGTAATGTCTGTAGACGCGTGGAATTGCCCTTATGACAAATCCCCTTTTTTAAAACCTGAACACAACTTCAAGCAGACCCTCCTAACCATCAGTGCGCTGGAGCAGCGCTTCTGTTGATGTTCATCAGCTGGGAGCTAATACCTTCTTCATCGGGCACTGGCTATGGAAGACTGGTGCATACTTTCATCTGTGATTTTAAAGTTAATTCGCATCATGGTGGGGAGCACTACTGTCACTTTCTTCTGACTCTATTCTTCACCTTGCTTTGCACATGCGATGTACTCTTGGAAACATATGATTAGTGGAATGATATCCGGATTAATACCAATTATTATCATATCCTTTTAGAGCAAATGCTTTCCCACCCGAGCTACATAGCAATGAAATGTTGCTTATAGAGAAGATCAAATTCATTACTTGAATCTTTCAGGATGTAGATCCCAAATTGAAATTGAGTAGGCTTTACACCATGAAAAGGTATAATTTTCTCTTATCTGAGCATACCGTATTGAGACCAATATGGTGACTTAATTATGTACTGTTGTAGACTGAAATCTGGACATTCTGGAAATGACAATGAAACAGTCAAGCTATGGGTATCTTTTAGTCTGTAATTAATTATCACCCAAAATTGGAGTTACATTGAAGGGTTTTTGTTCTAATAATTCCTTAATATTTGTATAATATGCATAGGTTATATGCAGTGGCGATGAAGAAGAATCAACTTGATGACCACGGTACTACGTACCTGAGCACTCGGCGATGGTGGTGGGGGTGATTGTGTGTTGTTTTTTTGGTGGGGGGTTTGCCGATCTCTGGGGTATCTGAAGCTACATGTATGGTATCTCCACGACCAGTCCCTATCACCCTGTCATTTGGATAAATAATAAATATAGTACTATGAGCAGTGCCTATAGAAGTTGCGAAACAATGAGGGATCTTGGCTAGTCACTGAAAATCTATTTGATTTATCGACATGATGGACGAGCCCCCCCCCTTATATTAAATTAACTCCAGAGATCAAGTAATTTTGACCTAATAAATCTGGTGTGATCAAAAAATTAAAGACATTGAGAATTATTTCCACTTTATCCTTCTCCACTGTGATAGAAGATTTAGTCTGTAGGACTTAGAGGAAAGTTTCACGGATAGGGTTTATCTCAGTGTTCATGCCCGATAGATTCAATTCATAGTGCGTAGGTCATTGTAGAGTAAAACTATTTGGGGTATTATTTTTACAGTGAGTGGCCCCCAAATGCAATTTATGTCTGTCAAATTTGTAGTTTTCAGTTCAACATGATAGTGCTCAAATGTCATCGTTTTTTTTTTGTATGTTATGTGATTTTGTTAGGTGGTTAGATCATCGAGTTGCTTGATTTACCGAAGGCGAACAGGTATTACGCATGCGCCATTGGATTTTGGATAATTGCATGCCCCAACACAATGCTATACTGGCCCCAAACCAATTGGAATATTTAAGTGGAATGCTTATATTTACTAATTGCTAAAATGAAAACATCAGTCACTGTCTATAGAATAACATCTAAAATACTGTTATATTTAGGGAAAGCTGAAAATGGGTACAATTTTTTGGCTTGTAGTTTTTAGGTTTGCAATATTCATATTCTTTCATGGGTTCTAATTTTATAGATTTGAATAGATTTGTAGACAGAATTGTCTAATATAGTATTGTTCCATCTGGATGATGTAAGCTAGGTCATTGCGTGTGGTATGTGCTTATCGTAGTTAAATATATGAGTGTTCATATTCGTTAATTTTGACAAAGACATTTTATGAGTTATTGCTTGTTCATCTCTTGTTTCGTTTTTAATATCTTAAGATGAGATGTTTTACTACGAAATAATGTTCACCTTTTTTTATATTTCGAATAATTAATTGATAGACACCGCGTTGATGATATTTTGTTTACTAGAGATGTTTAAGCTTGCTTTTATCCAAATGTGATACTTTCTTTAGACCAGAGTTGATAGTGTCTTTATTTTGTTTGAAAACAGAATGTGACTATATATTTCGAGTTGGTCAGTACAAACGCAGTAAGACTATTACTTTATTTCATTGTGTACTGCGAGTATGAGGTATTTATGTATACTTAGATGTGTAGTTGAAGACTATTGACTCACAGCGCTTGTTGTTTTTGTAGTACATAAACTATATTTCTTTTTAGAGGAATAATATATGGGAAATCGCTATTTGGATATTATTGTTTATATATTTTTTAATAGTTATAACTTCATCTCAGCAAATTGTCTATGTGTCGTACATCAAAGTTACTATCTAGTGTTCGTAGAGCCATATAGAGAAATGGTACATTGGTATTATGTGTACTGATTTTATTAGCTGCTATTAGCACCACTCTATACTTCAGTGATTCTAGAGCATGTTCGAGGGTTAGATGAAGCGAATGCCCAAATGTGATGCTATACTGTTATGAGGCCAGTGTCAATTTAAACAACTAATTTGTTTGGTACATATAGAGATAGGATTTATTTGACCTATTTTGTCTTCATCTTATTTGTTTATCATTTTCATTTTGTTTTATGTTTTGAATATGTTAGATTGGATAACTTGAAGTGTGTGTATTTTTGAAGTTGTTTGGAGAAACAATAGTTTAACAAGGTGAGTGTCGCTAGTTGGTGGGCGGGGCGAGCACATAATACACCCGCCCGGAGTGTAATGCTTAGGAAACAGGAGAACATGTCACTGTGACCTTGTTACCGTGCTTGGTTACCTGGGTTTTTCAGACCTCAAGAAGTTCTAAGTGAGGCTTCCTGGATCCATTGCTAGTTCATACACATCCATAGATTTATGATTGAGGCTGAGGGTTTTAGAGGTTATAACGGTACTAGATGTTGATCGCAATTTTACATAGAGACTTCACAAGTATTTTGGTAAGATTGAAAACATGTCACTGTGACCGTGGTCATCTCAGTTCTCGACTCTAAAATCAGATAGGCTTCGTGGGATCCAGACGAGTATCATTTACGAATCAAATTTTATATATTGAGTTGGTGTTCGTAGGTTAAGTTAAACTTTGTGAATGTGGGGGGTAGGTGTGCGTAATGTACAAGAGATATATGGAAAAGAGGTTAACGGGGGGTTGTGGACGGACAACACGACAGCGGCGTCGATAAACATAATACGTCGTAGCTGGGGGTATAGAGAAACAATGATATACGACAGGAAATATAAGAAAGGTGTGCATTTTTTCCGAGTTACCAAGAATGAAGAGAATAGTGTGATGTGAAATATAATACCCCAATGTTGGTTTACAGAGAATATGCATTACGCGAATAATCAGAGCTTTAGTTTTATTGCGTAGAATATGAGTTGGGTGATGGGGAGGGCATAGGGTGGGGTTTGGGGTTGTGGTTGATTCTATAGGGGATGGAGATGGTGTGACTCTCTATGAAAAAAAAGATTACAGATTACGATGTTTCAATCACATCATTGCAGGACTTGTTACAATTTGATTGTTGCAGGCTTGTCCTTGATATCTGAGGAAGCACAATACGGTATCTGTGTGCGTACCACCTTAATGTATAGTCTTTGACGAACTAGTGCGAGGTCTCTTATACCTATTGAAGGATGAAGTGAATGGAAGATATTCCATCGCGCTTTGTTATGTGAGGTATAGGGTGAGCCCACATCGTGTACTGCTTCTGGTTTCCTGTGTTTAAACTAAATATCGAACGACTCAGTGTAGCGAACTAAATGGGGGGGTTTGTTAGATGAACTCGTAAATGATGAATACTGCAATGCGCGTGTATGGTGATTGATGGGGGTGTGGTGATACAAAAATCCTTGGTGTAATTCCAAAAGAACGTTAACCCATTGTCTCAAGTTTCTGTAATTCCCATAGGCTTAACACATGCGCCCATCCAGGTGTCCCATATCCAGTGATTAGAAGTATTCAGGGATGTTGTATAAGTAAACGGAGTGGCGATCTTCGTTGGTATACAATAACAAATGAGATCATTGATCAGTTTACTTATGAAGGCAACAGTATTGGGCTCTTTTTATTTGTGATGGCTATAATAAGTTAATTTCGTAATTGTGAACAGAGATTACATTATATACTGGACTTTCATTAGGTACTTAAATCCTACATAATTTGGTAATATGTGGTCTTATTTTGATTCTCATCAAAATTATGAGATGAGGGTGGTTATTATGCCAGCGACATATTTGTATAGTACACTCAGGATTCATGAGAATAGTATAGGATCCTAAAGCTATGTGCCTAGCAGAATAGAAGCGGCAATGTACAAGCACAATGATTAGGAATGAGTTTAATGCCACATAAGAATAGAATGTCTCGTATGTCTATGATTGTGATTTATTGGGATGGGATCGGGCTGAGATAAATAACATAATTCCTAGATGTCTCTATGGTAAGTGAATAGAGAAGGATAAATTATAATAAGATAAGAAATAATGGTCTTTTAATAAACTGAAGTAAAGATTATTTTTTCTTTATTGATTGTCTAAAGATCCCAAACCATCATTAAAATTGTTATGTGTAGGGACTGCGAGCAAGAAAAAAAAAATCACTTGAAATATGAATTACACAAAGTTGTCTTTTGATAAAGAGAAGGAAAAATCATGGACACATTCTCTATTTTTAACTTGAATACCCTGCAGTGCAGATTACCTTCCGTTTACGGATATAATATTAGTTGCGATTCAATCAACAAACTGTAATAGGTAGATTGACGTAAGTAGGACAGTTTGTTAGATGCTGATCCAGTATGTGTTCGTATCCGCCAAAGGATACTTTAATTGTTGCTACTTATCCGAAATTACTACAATAGCTTATTGTGAGTGATCTTGGGCATATGTGCGAAGTCATGTTTGTATCAAGTATATATAAATATCTGGATAAAATTGGTTCGAGTTTATAGAAAATTAGTGTAAATTGTACTAATTGTGGATTTTTTCCAATTGCCATTTGTTGTGATGAATGGTAATGCAGATTAGTGGCGGGATCGAATTTTATAATGTACCATAATTCGTCGCGTTCACAGAACAACGTCCTTGCACAACAGTTTTTTTGATTTAATGAGTGTATTTTAAAGGCGTTTGTGTTTTAGGTTAGAGGGTGGGAATGCTCAATTTAAGAAGTACAAATGTTGTTGAAACTATGACAGAAAGAAAAGTCATTTGTGTAAGAACTGATTAACCGCGAAAGTAATACAGACTGCACACAATAACATGTAGATCGTCTAAGGTTACTGACCAAGAATAGGGTATTGTCGCTAGGATATATAGTTTATTACACAATATAACGAGAACCATTTAAAGAGTTAATAGAGGCTATTTTGAACCTATATCCATATTATAATAAGATCACTTAATTGCTTTGTACCTGGGTGTTGGAACAACTGAATAACATTGAGCAAGCAATTGTAACTGTCAACTATCCTTTTTCCACAACAATGTGTCATGAAGAAAATATATCTAATTACATAGTAAATTTGGAAAGATGCAGTATTAGAAATCTCAATTGCCTGGTTTGTTTAACCAGTTCGGGGATCGACGGCTCTGTACAGGCAAGCCCGATACATCTTACACAAAATAAAAATTCTTCTTCATTCATACAGGTCTTAATATAGGTTTAATGGAATAGAGCTCTCTGTAAAGGCAATATTGTATGAGATTTGAGTGTAGATAAGATTTATGCATTATTTTCGGGTATTATTTTTATGGCCAGCCAGCATGTCTCGAATCTTGGCCATGCTCTGTATGGCTGGCTTCTGTACAAGCCCGGTCCTGTCGCCCATAAATAGATTTAGTTATTATACTATGTTCTAGAGATTTTATCATTTTTTGTTATATACTCAGGGGAGTGAGAGATATAAATAGGCATATGAAGTTTATATTGGAAGCAGTCACTAGTTATCCCGGATCAAACCTCTTAACGTATGGTTCTAGCTCTCCTAGTTAGTAGACTTCTGCTATATGTATCGGTGTGTATTTTCTCTGCAGATTTTTTATACAAGTGTGTGTGAGGGTGTTATTTGTACTACTACAGATGTTTTATTCTTAGTGTATGTCAAAAAGTAGTTTTAGTGGCCTTGCATTAATTTGTAAAAGTGGATAAAATCTCTATGAACTTGTTACAGTGTACAACGTTTTCCAGTAATTTCCGGAAAATGAATATTGAATGTTGAGAATTCAAATGGCTTTACGTGGGATGATTATATACACAAAGGTGTGTCACGTGCCAGTTAAAGAATCCTTCGTTTTACCTTGCATGTGGAGTCTCCATTGGTAAATTCATCCAGATTAATATGCGCATACACAGGATATACTAGATGATTACTGTTCTGAAGAAGTGGTAGAAAATACTGGCAATCCTGGCAAGAACATAGAAATGACGGGTGTGGAATTAAAATGTTAAATTGAGTATCTTGAATAGTGGCAATTCCGTAA
Organism: Eucidaris tribuloides; assembly: GCA_001188425.1. Lineage (NCBI taxonomy): Eukaryota > Metazoa > Echinodermata > Echinoidea > Cidaroida > Cidaridae > Eucidaris > Eucidaris tribuloides. The sequence goes on from JZLH01S0013571.1 coordinate 41,530, forward strand.
TTTAGGTTACGTTACAGCTTTATGACAAACTTTACTCAACATGGCTCTTACATGAATTATGCTTTCATATTAACTTTTCTTGTTTTGCGTTACTGTCTCAATTCTCTAGACTGGCACCTATTTCAAAACATCAAGCAAAATCATGAGACATGTTTCAGTGGGTAATAACAAGAACTTTAATTACGGTTAGTTACGTTACGTAAAGAGGACATGGAAAAAAATGACAAGTCTTTGTCCTCAAAGTTTCCTCAACCTGTTTTCAACTGAAACAAACTGTGGTATTCATGCTATTTCTGGTGTCTTGATAAGTCATTTATTATAAAATTTACTGATAAAAATCTTTTCATTTTTAACTACAACATCAAAAACATGGTTAGTTACGTTACGGTTAGTTATGTTACATTTTGTACATCCACACAAATTTGCGTTTATTCATGTCTTTTTCAGATTTAGTATGCATATGTGGGGCCTTATTACTTTCAAAACAATGAGACGAGGCTATTGGCATGGAAAAAAACTGCAGAATAAATGATAGTCTTTCATAAAACTGAGATTTAGTTACACTAGTCCCACATGTGGTATTTCATGTATGGCTCTGATTCTCCTAGAGGGTGCTGTTGAAGACATAAAATTTAGAGTAGAAATGATGTCCCCCATTGTTTCTTCATGATTGACACCCATTCAAACCATTGAAATGTAATATGATTCGAGATAGAGCAATTTATATAATTTGTGATTTGTCCAATAATTCATGGAATTGCCCACTAGGTAATTATCGTTTAAACTAGACAGCCTTCAGAATTTATTTTCAAGATAATGTGATTCAATTACAGAAAGAATTATTTAACACAGTCAACAAGAACAGAATGAGAAAGACTTCTTTTGGGTACCCCCGTTGAAATCACTATAATTAACTGTTTTTGTTTTTTCTTTATTTTTAACACCAACCCTAAACCTCATTCACACTATATAAACACAACAAAAAAAGTAGCTACCCCCTTTTTCAACATACCATAACTTTTTAACAAAACAAGTTTGTGCAAAATAATTTGGCAAGAGTGTTCCTACACTCATTGACTAACTTCTGCGTGAATATGTGATTGATCCGTCAGGTCATGCATGAGTGAGCATGCATTAAAGGTGAAAATGCCACTTATCAAAAGTCACAGGAGTCATTTCTTATGCCAAAATAATGGTAAAGAATGACATTTTTTGCTTTATTTATAAAGTGTGCTCACTCAACCATGACATGGTTACACCCTCTTGTGTCCGTACAACATGTAAAGATAAATTTTGCTGAAAAATATCAGATTTCAATTTTGGCAATTAACTTAATGGATTTTACAATTTCAAAATTGAGAATGGGTGGAAATTTTCAAATTGAGCTCACCGAAGCATAAAATATGCCAAAAGTGCCAAAGAAGGTATAAGGGGATCAAACGATAGATGATTAAAATAAAAAGCGATTAATCATTCACCAGAAACAGAATTTGTCAAAATCCTGCATCAAAAATCCCCCAAAATGACCCTTGTGACTTTTGAAAAGTGACATTTTTGCCTTTAATATGTGCTCACTCATGCACAGGGTTGGGTTTCTTCCGGAAAAAACTAGTTTTTTCCGGGACGGCGGAAAAAACTGGAAGAAACCCCTTTTTCCGGTTTTTACTGGAAAAAACTGGAAGAAACTGGAAAAAACCTCCAACCAATATTTCCGGGCCCAATAAATATGAAATGCAATGATTTTATGAGAATTAGTATACATTACAACAAATATAACTGGCAACAACATATTTAACAGACAACAAGAAAAAACAAACTACTTGCCACAATCTAAATCCAAGAAATTAACATTTTGAAATAAAATAATTATCCTTCCAAATGATCTCTAATAAAGGGCACATACATGTAAGCAGTGTATACTAGTATGAACATGAGCTAGCATGGATCTTTTTCTTGTAAAGTATTGCATATATGTCCTAAAATCTATTTATTCATTGTTTTATTATTCAGCAATCAGCATCATGGTATAATTATATTTTCCTGAAAGCAACTGACACGTCTTTGGCATCCACTTTGCATGCGTTACCTACTTAGCTTGTTTTCATATTTCAAGCACAAGTTTAGATTTGGGGATTTTTTTTTATTTGAAAGGTTTTATGCCCAAAGGTCATATCACACCAATAACAGATTCTGAATGTCTTTAGTTGTTGCTCTTTTTTATTATTACTTACCGGTATTAAAAAATATTGGGGGGGGGGACCCCAAGTTTTTAGACTATATTTTACATTATAGCATCCAAAGGGTTAATAAGG
>JZLH01S0013588.1:3204-14917 GCA_001188425.1 Eucidaris tribuloides
TTTAAATTCATATAATTCGGAAAATTCAGACCTTTAGAGTTGAGATGCAAAAACTTGATTTCATTATTTTGCAATCTAGGCAAAGTATCGCAGATTAAAAACTGATCCTCACACGGCACAATAGGTCACTTCGTTGTGTATTCGTTAGCCTTTCGTTCAACTGACGCTGTGTGAGGTTGTGTGCGTTGAGCATACATGTACGTTATAGCAACGCATCAGATGGAGTGTGCGTGTTAGGGACGAACGGTGGACGATCAAGAAACGAATACCCAACGTGCGGGACGTTCAAACAGCGAATACTCAACGTTTACATGGCATACCGGTCAGCACGTTGCTGCAAGCTCAAAATTTTGAACATGTCCAAAACAAAAAATTGGCACCATCGCTCTTCAGCGAACCCCGACGACCCTCGGACGAACAGCTAACAAATAAAACGCATGTCAAATGCGTTACCAACGACTGACAACGTGCACGAACGTTCACACGAATTTTCGAACACGTTGGGCACACGTTGGCTTTAAACGCTATAGTGTGACAGGGCCTTAAGAGTTATAAACCTTGAACAGATGAATCCAAAACTCTTGTTCAAGCGTAAATTATATATTTACCTTGCAAATATTAGCGCTAGTGTCCTTGCCATCAAAACTCTCACCTCTACGTGAAGTCTATCTTTTACAGTGGCACTCTGAAGAATGCAAGATGAAATAGTCTGATTTTGCCAAGGCAAAATGATAGTGGCACACAATCAACCAGAAAACATAAACAGAACCAATCATACATGTAATATGTGACCGCCCAGCTCCAAACCAACAAAAAGTTGCAGATTATGATTGTCTGTAAAAGACCAAAATTTGTCATTTGGGTTGACCAACTCAAATTTTCAATCTTTGTCTAATCTGAAAGAGTAATCTTTTATCAAACCGAGATTTTAGCAGTTTTTCTGGACCACATTTTTTCGGACATGTGCTTTCGCATGGTGCACCTGAGTGAACGTAATCTTTAAATCCGCTTTTCTCCCTTTTCTGTGAAACTGCACCTCCTAACTCTCTCGTGTTTCAATCACTTTTTGAATAGGTTAAGATGGTCCGATCTTAACAAGTTACATATCATTTTAAAGCTAAGAGGTTACTCTTTAAAAATATGGAGAAGAGTGAAAATTAATTTTGGCCTACCTTTTGTGGGTTTTGAGCTGGGCGGTCACATATTTGTGTAATACATGTAGTGCCAAACAGAAGTTTGCAGCCTGTACTCTATACTACGCCTCTTTGAATGATGGACTGATTAGGAGTCAGGGCGTGAAATTACTTCAATACTGCATGATTGGTATTCAGATGCAGCATAATGCTTGAGGTATTGTTACATATGTCACCAATAACATGTGGCTAGATTGTAGATTCAGAACAGGTATACCATCTGGTGCGGTTACTGCGTTCACTGCTATTCTTTGGGATCAAAACTGAGAAAATCTGAATTAAAGGCAGTGAATCTCATTTGCACACATCCCCGTAGATCAGGAAAAGATAACTCATTCCCAGGCTATTGATGAAGGGCATGTCTGTGAAATCTGGGGGTCAGTTATTACCTACAATTTGACAAATGCGAAAGAAAAACAATGTTTCTTTAGTGTACGATCTATGGTAGGAGTTTTTGTCTCGCGAGACAAAAATTCAAATCAGAGTCTTGATGGTCACTATATAATTCCAGTAAGTTTCTAGCTCCTATACTTTGCTGAAGGTTCTTGGATAGTATTTTCGTCTAAATGCCAGTGTTTTTTCACAATGTTAATGGGCAGTTCCACGGTAACGGAATGACAGTCAGACTCATTTTTTGGACTTTCTTACCAGTCTAAAACAAAAAGTCATTATTACAATGTCAAATATGCGACCCAATTCTATGCATATTACTAGTTTACACAATTTCTCTCATTTTTTTTCAACAAAATCATTTCCGTTAATGAATCTTGCATAATAATGAGGTTGGTATAACGCTAAAAGAGACATGGTTTTTCACAAGATAGATGTTTTTCCAAAACTCAGTGAATTATATGATTCAACTGTGTTTTAAAGGCGCTAAATTTGAAGATTGAAGTCTTACATATAATTTGATTCATGAAACTAAGCATTTTCTAATTTGACTATTTCATTACAGCTCCGTTTGGTAACGGAATGACGGTAGCAGAATGACGTCGGGATTATTCTGAAAATATTGTCAGGTTAATACACTTTTGTTGGAAAAGCAACACAGTTATCATTGTATTTTAAGATGCTTAACACTATTTCAAGGAAAAATCTAAACGGAAATCGCTGAAAAAAGTGTACATTTTGCTGTTTTTTTTTTTGACATAAAACTGAGAATTTCATAGGCTAGTCCCAACAATCATCTTTGTGTACTGTTGCTGAATATCTCCTAGAAGATTGGCATTCAGACCAAAATTGGGCAGAAATGATGACTCCACGCATCATTTCTTTATAATTCATGAGCATCAAAGCACTGAAAATGAATTAAAATGATTTTGAGCTAAAATTCAAGCCATTTTATGATTTATGGTTTGTCCACTTTCGCCGTGAAACTGCCCTAAATATATAGGACATGCAAAGAAGAATCTTGAGAAAATGTGGCAATGAGTCATTATTGCATTTTCATCATACAGGTTGCTTGGTACAGGGTAGCAAAAGTCTACCCATCACTTTTTTGATACGTCTATGCTTAATCCGATGCCTGTTGCAGAGTAACTTAGGGTACATGTCATGCACATGAGGGAACCCATCCAGCCATTGGATTAATCAGGGACACCACATATCTTGCACAACTACTGATTTGGCGGCTAGAACACTCTTTATAAGATTTTAGAAGCGCCGGACATTTTTTCTTTTAGTCTATATATAGCCAGATTGTGGTAAAAAAATAAAAACTCTGTCATAAGATAAAATGAAAGTAACGAATTCACCCCTTTTTGTGCATTGAGTTCTCTCGAAAACAGCTAGAATATTACTTTCAATTTATGCTTACGCTACGCACAATCCTAACGTCGGATTCACAACATTTTGCACAAGCAGTCGCGTACTACACTAACATGATACGTACGATACACACGCGGGCCACATTCCGTGCATTGCATGCTCATGCATGTTTGAGTTGTGACAGATCCGGAGTGTGCGTTCCCGCCCAGGCCGTAAACAATGAATCTAATGCCAGCACGCATGTTGAACTCCATACTCTGAAGGCAACACAAGTACGCGTGCCACGCAGCTCTATTTGAGCCGTACCATTGTCGCGTACATACTTTTCGCGATTTTTGCTTCGATGATCAGGAATAACTATATTTTGCCAGAACAATATGCTTGATCTTCATATTTTATATGCTTAGGCATCAACAAATCCGTTCATAAATGTCTCTCTTATAAATGCAAATAACCGCTAAAATCATGACAGTGCATGAAGCACGAAAATCGGCATATTTTGAATTTTTGAAAAACAGAAAATGTGGGAGGCGGGGAATACGCCCCCTCCCCACCATCCCACCTCACCGCGCGCACATGCTCGGGCTCGGTCACTTCGCTCCCTCGCAAATCTACCCGCTTTAGTACTCAAAATTTTGCGAAGTATGGCAGCCAGAATTAATTCAATATGTGGTATCTGGTAGAATGCTTTGCTTCTTAGATAGTGGGAAGAGCGGAACCAAGTATCTTAGTGACCAAAATACAAGACAACACTTATTCTTTATAGTAACAAGGAGATACACTTCCAGCTGGATGTACACGATCATGTAGTATGTTCACCTAATTTTGGTTCTTGGGGCCATTTTTTACTTCACCCATCATAGTAATGCTTATTAATACAAGGCTGGTGTGGTAATTTTTCACTTAAAGATTGTGTTAGGAGATGTGACAAGTCCATTACTTCCTCCCTCATTATCAATACCAAACGGTAGTATAAGATAGGTTACAAATATGTGTTTGAAAGTCTGAGCTCAGCATATCGTCATGATTTGTTGTTTTATGAGAAAACAACAAAGAAAACGTCAAGACGTAGCGCTCATCCGCATCTCGCAACATCATATATACCAGAAATTTCCATGTGGTAATTTTACTGTGAAAAGATTAAAAATTTGATGATCCCAGGAAGGAACATGATTAAAAAAATTCGAGTGAGCAAATAGTATTAGTTTCAGGGCCGACTAAAGGGACTGAAAAAATGAAGATAATAATAATAAAAAAAAATAATAACGTACAATGAATTATATAGTGATTAAGCTCTTCCCCGGATCCTATCCGCGGGCCATACTGAATTTGTGTTGCTGTGGAAAAAGCCACTTTGAAATGTGGAACCAAATTAATAGGTACTTGATATGAATAAGAACTCGAAATAAATTTCTGTTATTTTGGAATAAATAACAATAATTAGATTAATGGATGGCAACAGTTAAAAATTCTGCGGTACATAGTTTAGTGTACCAAACTTAGCTGCTACCAGATAACAAGCAAACTACATCAAACTGGTTTGAGAAATGAATGAGAAGAAGCAATTTTTTTAAAATTTATTTGTTGATACGAATAAATTTGCATAAATTTGAATATTGATTAAGTTTTAAAATTTGCATAATTGTTTAATTCACATTTTGTGTAGAAGTCTGAAGCCTACCACCTAGCCCTATCGATCAATACAAAAGAATGAAAATCGCGCAAGAAAATGTGAGAGAAGAAACCAATTTTTGTTCTTTTTGGATTAAATTTTGGCATGAAATTACCATAATTAATTATGGAGTATATTTCAAAATCTGTGTAAAGTTTAATGTGGCATAACTCAGCTACCAAATAAAGTAATCAAAATTAAAATTGGTTGAGATGGAAGGAGAAGAAGCATTTTTGTGATTTCGAAAAATTTGGCATAAATTTGCATAGATTTGATAATTTTAAATTTGCATATATTGATCAATTTTCAAAATTTGTGCAGAAGTCTGAAGCCGCCACACTACCCTATGCAGATGCAAACAAACAGAATGAAAATCGTCAAGAAATGTGGGAAAGAGAAGCTAATTTTTGTTTATTTGGGGATAAATTTGCATAATTCCATAAATTAAATCAATGGAGTATCAATCTTCAACCATTCTGTGTACAAGTTAATGTGCATAACTCAGCCCTACCAAATAAAGCAATCAAAATCAACATGTTGAGGAAATGAAAGGAGAAAGAAGCATTTTGTGATTTCGAATAAATTTGCATAAATGTAAAATATAGATGTAATTTGCCCAATTTGTGTCAAGTTTTTACAATCCGCCCACCTAGCCCTTATCATATGAAACAATCAGAATCGAAAATCGTTGAGAAATGACGAAGCAGAAGCATTTTTCAAAACTGTGGACTGGACGGACGGCGAGGACGGACGGACGACGGAAGGACGGACGGACGCCGGACCCGCACGCCATGGCATAAGCTCATCGCCCCTTCGGGCCGGATGAGCTAAAACGACATGTTACCTAGATGTTGTCTTTCTGTGAGTTTCAAATTTTGCTTTCAAAATGCGAATCGCGGTTACTGTGCACCGAGCAAGATGACGCAGCCCTCTGATTGTTGGTAACGGCTATCCCCTGCGCGACATTGCTAACGCTGATCGGACCATTTGGAACGGCACGTGCACGTTTGACGTCCGGATTTTAAAATTTGCTGCCTGAGCAACCATGAAAGATGAGTTTAACTGTCCCAGATTTTAAGCCAAAACGTCAATATTTTATCCCCAAGCTCTATGAGAAGGTGGTTTATTTAATATGTAATCTTCACATTGATATGAATTCACTGATTTGATTATACTAGATGTTTTTGACGTGCAAATCAATAACACAATCTTTCAACTGGTAATGTGATAGGCTAATGATTTGGTCACTGCAATTGTGCTCCCCTTCACAAGTTAACGCACATCTCATGCGTAACTGTTTAAGTTCATTTCCAAGGGAATGGTATTGTGTAAGCAGGCATTATTAGAGCAAGTGTGAGATTAGATGGATGACAAAATGCCACTGTTCATTTCGCCTTCGCAACCTCGTGATATAAAAATTTCCTGGAAATATGACTGGGGGGGGGGGGTGAGGGGGCATTCAATGCTGTGATGTGATCAAAGATGACATGCTTTGAAAAGGACAGGGTTGGGATCCTCCTACCGAAGCAAACAGAATAGACTAAATTCACAACCATCCTAAAACTGCCGAAACATTAATTCAGTAAGTCAGTTTTCATGAATACTGCTAGGCGGATTTGCTTTAATACAATTTATCATAAATATAGACGATATACCGAGTCTATGTAATACAAACATGTCAGTCAAAAGGTAATCGGCCTAAAAGCTGAATTAACTAGTAGTCAATCAACTGGTATGTACATAAAACTCATTATTACTTAGAATGTATTAACCTCATAATGGAGAAGGGTTTACTTGGCATGGTTTGATTAAATGATGCCATCCAAGTCTGGTGACGACTGTTCCACTGGCCGGTTGCTAGAGAGCTGACAATTAACCGTCACAGGTCGAATTCGCAGTCAAAACAGCGTTGCATAGTTTCCAGCCCAAGGTTTAATGGATAAAGGCCATGTGGCCCAACTTTTGGTAAGAGTTAGTACTAGTAGTGACAATACAATAAGTCTCGGTTTGTCTGGAAGGCAAGATTGTGTTAATCATCTAAATTGTACAGATGATAATACAGAATAGAGGTCAGTCTTTCGCTGCTCCCTGCTGTATTTACCTTCTCAAATACACAATGAATTATAATTAAGTACTGAATCAAGAAAAAAACAGGAAATATAACAACTCAAATTAGTTCAGCTAGGTGACAATTAAATTTTAGCAATTTTGGTGTTTTCAGTGTAGAAATGAACTCATGCTATTAATACCGTAAAAATCGCTCCCACCTTATAATGATTTTTCAGTAGGCTGATGTTGTTTCTGAGGTCTGGGTGACAATAGACTCTTTGTGAAAGATTGACTGAAAAAGTTTTCTGATTGGTGTTTTAACTAATTTGTGTACGAAAGAAACCTGTCCAAACTGGGCCTTTTGAGTATCATATAAAAGTAGCTACTGTATGAAAATACTAAAGCAGCCGTCCAAGATAATGCCAAAATGAATTTTCTTTAATTTTTGCATGAAAGTCGAAGAACAATGAGAGCTCAATTTTTGTAATTACACGCAACAGTCTTCATATGAAAGAAATCTTAACTCAGCCTCACTCAACATTCGTATGTGTGTTCGCATTGAAGAGTAATACTTGCATTTCTGGATGAAATCAAACATCAATTGTAATTTCTTATCCGTTCATTTCAATTATTTAAAACTGTTTTCTCCTGCGGCTTTTATGATATTCGAGAGCATTTTTACTGGCAGTGACTTGTTTGAAAACAAATAGTTCAGTCTTATAAAGTTCTGTTTTCTGGCTGTTATGCTTCTATGTGGAGCTCTGAGTTGTATTGTGTAGAGGACATGTAGAGCTACATCAGTTTATATTGTCACAGGTCAACAAAGAAAAAAATATGACTTCCAATCCTACTTGATCAACAAAGGATAATTAATGACCTTGAACCCTTGCAGGGGAAAATATACATTGGGGCACAGGGCAATCTTTGCCCTGAATGGGCAAAAGAGCTGCACAATTTGCAAATGAACCCCAAAATACAATAGGGTTCAATACAAAAGACTATCTGGAATGCATCTGAAAGCAGGGAAAAGTAGCCCTTCGTGAAGAATATTAATGTTTTCCCTGAATCCTTCGGCTTGGATAATGGGATTGTACTGGGCTCGAATCTGTACACAGTATCTAATACTCGATTTTGTTTTGCCAATTTAATTCATTTTCACAAGCATCAAGAAATTGCGGTATTACTGGAGAAATTATTCACCGTACATGTGCATAAAACTGAATTTGGTCATGATTTCGGCATGATCGTTGTGTGGAAGAAAATTCATAAGACCTGCTCATCCCATGTACACATACAAAGATAAAATATTGTAGAGCATGTTCCTCACATGGCAACCCACTTGGAACGATTTGATCACTCCCAGTCTGGAAGACATTCTGGAGACACATGCCAACTGCCTAATCTTGACGATAAAAAAAAATGTTTCTGTCCAGAATTCACAGCCCAAGAAATCCTGAATTGTTCCTGGACTATTTGAACACTGCAATCATCAAGGTCAGGGCTTTTATCACAATTCCATACCAGAATGTTATGTTGCTCTTAGCTTTTACCCCCACCACCCCCTCCACTACCCCCCTCACCCCACCACCCCTTAACCAACCAACACAGATGTGTTTACCCTCCTGACTATCAAGAATTCTGTTGGCGATTTCCTCCAAAATGTGATTGAACTGTAATTGAGATTACAAATTGATTTTTGAAAATAGATTTACCATAGTGTCACTTACACTATTGCCTGTTACAAGTTATTTGTATGTGTATGTGCTTTACGACCTGTTGCCCTAACATACGACAAAGCTGCCCTACTCATTCCGACAGTGGAATGTTTCCAGAAGGACGCAACCGACACAAAGTAACTTGGAAGATGTCACAGAGAGTGTCTGTTTATCAGACTTGTTCTTCCATTTTGTGGCACCGTTGCCAGTGGTTGTCTCCACAAGCTCACGAAGTTCAATTGTTAGAACCTCAGGCGCCCCCCCTTTACTTGGCCATCATAACCATACAACCAAGCTTGTTCCAGATTCTTAGAGATACCCCCTTTTGTAAATGACATGATTGGGGGTAGTCCTCAACTTGGCTGAAACTACTTTAGAAATCAAGTAAACTATGAAAGGATTCTCCGTGAACATCCTATATAGTCAAAACATTGACTCATTCTAAATAACTTACTGTATGTCAATATTCCTATGTGGCAGGCAAACCTGCTGTGTTGGCTCTCTATGGGTCCATATGTTTTATCTATGCCCCGATAGAATAATGTTCATCGCTTGATTCTCCTCTAAGTAAAACAAATTTAGAGACCAATCCTTCCAGCTGGGAGATGCCTCAGGGTGTGTAGTTGTATATTATTTCAACTCATTTGGTTCTTGCGGTATTTTCAAGTGTTCCCAATCATGTCACTAACCTTTAAAAGGACAATGGGTTACGAATTTGAACCAAATCACTCGGCTTAGGACGGGAAGCCAGCAAAATTTCCCTCGTATCACAGGTTTGGGGAAGAAGGCATGCCAAATTACCACCTAATGAAGAGAATGTCTACAATTTCAAGTCACTTGAAAACTCAGCTCCTAATAAAACATATATTCCGCTGAAGAAAATGCTAGAAGACCCACCCTATTCAATGACTTTTCAGGATAGTTCCTGAACTGAGCAACCAAAATATACCTTTTCCAGAGTAAATGAAAAGTATCGCGTACAGGTGACCTTTGAGAGAGGGCGAGGGGGGGGGGACTAAATACTGAGTATTTACTCCGCAAAGTCAAGTCTGCCTGACGTGGGCGGGGACATATGTTTTAATAATATCGAAATTCAGTCGATGTTGACAAATATTGAATACCGATCAGATCCTCATGATTATTGTCAAAATATCGGCCAGAGGCACGATATGGCCCCAAAATACCCTAGCTAAGAATCTCTTGACACGAAGGTAAACACAAGGAGGAGAGTAAAAGACGGAAACCTCTCAGCTGTTCGCTATAACCTTGTGGTTAGCGCAAGAGCAGTAGAGGCATTTAGTATTTTAAACAAATCTTCCAACACACTTCCAGATTCTCAAACAATGGGGCCATTTAAAATCAGTCATGTTAAACAGCAAATTCCAGATCTCGTAGCAAGAGGCTACGAAGCAACATTGCTTTTGGCCAGCACATTTTGATAACTGCCCTAAAGAGGCGCATCTGTTAATCTAAGCCTAAAATAGATTTATCTCAATTCATCATCAAATCTGGTTTTCACCTCGGGGGATAAATCATGTTTATCAAACGTGTTTTTCCACGATAATAAGAACGAGGCTTTAGATCAATTTCGGCACCACCTTTTGGTTAATCCGTCCAAATCGAGCTGAACATCCTCTCGAAACAGCCCTCGCTCCACCGCACTAGCACATCGCTTGTGGGCGTGATCCCGTCGAATCCAGCGCCAGCTTGATGTCGCTTCAACTGCGTATGTTGAAGAGCGGGCCCATGTCGCCCACGCTTTCCTCTCGTTGCGTAGCCAGTCGCCACCGCCCGGGGCAGGTTGTCCTTCTCCTCCCGTCGGGGTTGGCCGACCGTTTGATGGGGGGCTGGGGGTTGGTTGGTGACGGCCAGCTAGAAGGCTTGGAGGGGGGCTACTCGTTGGCTCCGGCCACCGCTGCGGCCGCGGCTGCACCGGCTCCGCGCCGCCCCTGCGGCTCCAGACTCCTGCTGCGGGCCATCATCCTGTGGCCCCGGGTGTTGACTCTTTGCTCTGACTGTACGTAATATCAAAAAAAAAAGAGAAAATAGTCATAACCTGTGGCTAGGTAGATGTACAAGCTGTTTCTCTGAATTTACAAGAACAGGACCGTAAATCAATGAAGAGAAAAGATAAGTGTGTTCAAGATGTTGACTCCGATGCTCCACCTGTAAAATGGACAGGAAAAAAAAAAAAAACTGTGGCTGGCATTGAGCTCTGGCTCTGATGTAGTACAAACTGAAATGAAGTAAAATAAGAGAAGAGAAAACATTCAATAACCTGGGTTTATTTTCTCAAAATACTGTTTTAATATCTGTTGTAACTTTATCTTACAGGCAGTGTTTTACAAGCCAAATTCATCAACCTGTTCCTGGTTTGCTCTTTGCTCTGATCACGCAGAAAAACAAATTTATTTTCGGGGCTACTTTCAATCCAGATTTCGTGATTTTAGTATGTACCACCTTGTATCCATGAGGAAAATGGAGGGCTGTTTTATGATTTAAAGGGCTATAATTTGTTAATTTGGAGGCTGAATTGCCGTCATCCCTGAACACTGTATTTCCTGTTGCTGCTCTGACTGTACTAACAACAAGAATGGACACTCAGCTCAAAAAAAGAGAAGGCATTCATAACCTTGGTCTAGGACTAGGCTGTGAGGCTCTTTGCTTGACTGCAAACAAGAATCGGATTAGTAAACATACTGTGGAGAAAAAATACTTATGATCCACGTCATCGAACACCACCCTTAAAACTAAATGGACATTATCTCTCTATTTTGTTCAATTGTATTTATATATTTATTTATCGTATTTTTTTATTATCTTATTTCTTATTATTATTGGTATTATCGATTATTTTGTAATTCATTATTATGATTATTCCTTAATTATTATTATTATATATTATTATTATTAATATTATATGATTATTATTATTTTATTATTTATTATTATATTGTTATTGTATTCGTATTATATATATCATGTCCATCATTATTATTATTTATTATTTATTCTATTTTACTTTATAATTATCAAATTTCTCTTTTCTTTTCTTTTTATCGATTTTAATGTTAACTTCAGCTTTGTTTTTTTTCTTAATGTATCTACTGTTTGGACACGACTTTTCCTGTTTCCAAAGTTTTTAAAAATAAGAAATACGTAAACTTTTTGATAACTCACTGATTACTCACTATGCTGTTTCAGGACAGTTCAAAGTGGAGACACACAGGTCACATACCAGTACATTTTAATAAAATATAAAATATACGTAATGGTATCACGATGGTCATTGAGTGAGTTATTTACTTTGATAAAAA
>JZLH01S0013588.1:26269-39488 GCA_001188425.1 Eucidaris tribuloides
AATAATAATAATAATTATTATTATTATTATTATTATTATTATCATTATTACTATTATTATCATTATTATTATATTATTATCATTATTATTATTATTATTATTATTATTATTATTATTATTATTATTATTATTATTATTATTATTATTATTATTATTATTATTATTATTATTATTATTATTATTATTATTATTATTATTCTTTATTATTATTATTTATTATTTATTATTTATTATTTATTATTATTATTATTATTATTATTATTATTATTTCTTATTATTATTTTTATTATTTTTATTATTTTTATTATTATTTATTTATTATTATTTATTATTATTTATTATTTATTATTACTTATTATTATCTATTATTATTATTATTATTATCTATTATTATTATTATTATTATTATTATTATTATTATTATTATTATTATTATTATTATTATTATTATTATTATTATTATTATTATTATTATTATTACTATTATTATTATTATTATTATCTTTATTATTACTATTATTTATTCGGCAAATTAAAAATACATCAAAAATATATAACAATATAAGCATCAGTAAATTATAATGGATAATATTGACATTATTATTATTATTATTGTCATCATCATTATTATTATTTATTTATTCTATTTTACTTTATATTATTAAATTTCTTTCTTTCCTTTTCTTTTTATTATTTTAATGTTTACATCAACTTGTTTTGTTTTTTTCTTCCATTTATTACTGTTTTGGACACACTATTCCTGTTTTCCAAAGTTTAAATACAAATACTGTAAGACTTTTTTGATCACTCACTGATCTATGCACGCAGTTCAGGACAGTTCAAAGTGGAGACACAAGGTCACATACCAGTACAATTTATAAAAATATAAAATATACCTACTGGTACTACAGACGAGTCACTTGAGTGATGCTACTTTGATAATTAACCAGGTAATTTATAGTTCATGACTACATGTATACACTCACACACGTTTGGCTTTGGAGATCTAGCTTCTGCGAGCAAAAGAATACCTGAAAAAACTCTAGTAATAAACCCATTTGTAACTCAGTTTTTCATTGATTTTCCTTGCTTTCTCAAAGGTCTGACAGACACCGTAAGAGGAAAAATGTTAAATACAGTTGTATGTACAGTCCAGGGATGTAGTCGAGGCCGGCCTCGAGGCCGGATTTTGCCGGCCTTGGCCTTGGCCTCGGACCGAGTCAAGTGTACAAAGTCTATGGGAAAAACATTTTTCCAGCGGCCTCGTGACTCGGAACGGCCAGCCTTGACTACATCCCTGGTACTGTCAAACATTTTATTATTGCTCTGAAATCAATAATTTCATAGTTTGCAATCATAATTTGGTATTTCAGGTTGCAATAATCATATTTCATTTCAAGACCCCCCACGATGTTGCACAAAAGTGTGCATCTACCTTTAGATTTTATCTCAAGTTTATATCAGTGACATCTTTTCTGTTCAATGCTGTAGACCAATACTGTGCTGAACACTGTCGTAGTTGATCCTGGTCTCACAACCAATTTTAGGCTGAGATAATGTCACAAAAACAGTCATGACCAGTCTACTACCACTTCATACACGTAACTTCCCTGTTAAGTAACAAGGGAACATATCCATCAGTCTGGAGATGATGTAGTTTCTGTGACGTTCAAAATTTCAAATTAAAGAGGAAGAGCTGAACACATCTTGAAATCTCAGGGTATTGTAGAAAATCTGTCCTACATATAGGGACAGTGATTTTCCGTTTCAAGAAAAGGCCTTTTCCGTTTCCAAAAATCTGGAATTCCGTTTCATCTTGTCTGAAAAATGGAAATTCTATTTTACCATAGACTTTGTATACATGAAAAAAAAATGACAATTCCGTTTACATAAAACTTGAAACAAATATTTCTCACTGCTTCTGTATTTTTTCAAAAAGTAAAAATTTGGAGAAAAAAGAAGTTTTCCGTGATTTTCCGTTTTAAGTTGTGATTTCCGGAAAGTCCGTCAGTTTTCCGAAACGGAAAATCACTGTCCCTATACATAGCTAGAAAATCTTGTATGAGGCCAGTGGCCTGGTGAATACAACTAAGGCTTTAAAGATGGCAAAATCTTATGTTGAACTTGTATCAAAAATAAATTACATGTACACTGACCACACACATCTTTAGGCTGCGAGCCTTACAATACACAGTTTGGAAAATACCTTTAAAGAATGTGGTTTCAGGTCGACCTAACCTACATGTACCTGTCCAATGTCAAACCTCAACAATGAACATTGACAGGACTACCCATGTATGGGTGGGGAAAATAATTGTTTCTACAGAATCATGAACAAAGAAAGAATGAATTACACAAATTCAATTGCAAGTTCTGTATCTACGAACAGGCTGCTGTACATAAAAGCACATGTATCTGTATTGTCTGATGAATATCATGTTATCTTTTGCAGTATAACTTTTTCTACTACATGTATGTGACTACTGCACTGCCCTTTAACATGAGTGTGTTTTTACATAAAACATTTCGGCAACAGTCTAAGTGCAAATATTTTTGTAATACGCAAATAACTGATAACCTTGAAATTGAGTAGAGGGCAAACAAAATTCTACTCTTGGGTCAAGCTTGTTTCAGGGACAGTAGTCAAACAATGCTGCAAACAGCTAATATTCCAGGAATGTATGGTTGATTGCGTGTACATGTATTTTCAAAGTGAAGCATAATTATATGGAATATCATGAAAACTTACATGTAGCCTGATGACATTTCTCTCAGCTTGAGAAATTATGTAAGAATGTTCAGCAATGGATCTACAAGTTTTAGAAAGTGAGACTTGCATGAAAATTTGTGTTTGCTTTAAATTTTTAATTCAATCTCTTCTCAAGACAGGGTTGGCATTTTTTTAATCACATTTTTAACTCTTAACGTGCCAGAGCATTTAAACCTCTATGGATATTATGTGCATTATGTGGTGCAGATCTGCGACTTTGGTACGCTAAGAGTTAAAGGCCCACTGTCATGACAGGATTAAAAATGCCCTCTTTTGACTATTAAAAATCTTGTGAATATGTGTCTGTATTCCAGGACTAGTTGACATCCTCTCTGTGGTTTAGTTGACCCTTGACAGTGGTCCTTTAAAATACATTTTTCAACATAATCAACCTTAACATTGCCCCAGTAAGTGTGAAAAGGTTGATTTGATAAAATTTGTATCTATCCATCACTCAAAATCTATTAAAACTTTGAGGTTTTTTTTTTCAATTTTGTTTAAAACAAATGGAAAATCAAAATTTGTTTTTGTTATTTTAAAAAACAAATCGTTAATTTAAATCACAATTTCAACTAACAATTCATATCACTTGATTTAAATCTGCGAAGTCTTTCTCAAGACCAATCAATAATTCTGATTCATATCCACTTAAATACTTTTTGGCATTGTGAATTCATTTACATTTGGTGACTGTTTGTGACTAGTACTATTATCTTTGGATATTTACAAGTTTATCTTCATGTCAAAAATTCCAGACATCCGAGACTCCCAGCCCATGATGTACAGTGTACTTACATGAAATCCCATTACAGATTGCAGAACAAGATAATTTCTACAATCCCAAGGCACAGGACTTTGAAAACAACACCAGAATTAGTCTTGCTCTAATCCTCAGAATGTTACAGCATGTGTAATTGTTTCCTCGTCAAGGAGCTTGAATTTCCTTGATTGTAACATTATTATGACTGAACCCAATAAACATAATCTACTTCCTCTTCTTTCTAAGATAACATTCCTTTCCACAGAAAAGATTATCTGACACCATAAAACAATGAAATGTATCTATGCTGTTCGGCGGAAATATGCAATGCATGTTTTGATCACAGTTTATGATTCAAGTACATATTATATCAACAAGTGAATCAGTACATTATGCACTGTGCAATATACCCACCAAAGTGTATGTCTATGGAATGGCACTAATTTTCTAAATGATGTCAACCGTTTGGGGACTAGGAACAAGATATCTCTGCTGGGGTCTATGGAGAATGCGTGTTAAATTGAAATGAAATTGTCCATTTGTCCCCAACGAATCGATTCTCTTAGATTTCCAAAAGTTGCAAATTCCAGATCATAACATAAACACTATGAGAAATTTGACATCTGAATCACTACACACCTTTTAAATAACAGCGCTTTGGTTTGGTATGAGCCAAGTGATTTAAAGTTTAGTTTATTTCTTTATTAAAAATCACACCCGTCCATTTCAGACGGCCGGCCTAAAAGGCCTATGAGTGATACATCGAACATACAAAGTAATATAAAATTAAAAACATATCATATAACACACAATAATAATAGTAAATAATTAACCTAATAAGAAAATATGGTGGCTAGGAAAAGCATAAAATTGTCATTCGTTTTTCGAATACTCGTATAGTAACTTGTAACGACATGTTGAAATATGGTTTGCAAAACTGGCTATTGGACAGCACAGTGATTCTGACATTAAAAATAGGAATTGTTGGTAAACAATACATGTACATGCAACTGAAGAAATGTTGGATCTGAACCTGATACAATACTGAATAGCTGTGATCTAAATCATCATAAGCAGAGCATTCATAAAACAGTGAAACTCATCCTCTATGTCACCCGAATTACAAATGATACATAGTCTTTCATTAACAGGAACATTATTATAACGACCTATTTCAAGGGTAATAGGGGCGCATCCACATCTGAACAATGCTAGTGCTCGCCTGTTGGACCTATTCTGACACTGAATCACATATTTTGAGGTATTCAACAAATGTTTGAAATCACGATAGGTTCTAAGTTTTTTTGGCATGGGCAATTCTCCTTCTATCATCAAAGAGTAAGCAATTCCACTTATTTTCAACAAATGATTTACATGCTGCAGACACTGTTCTTATGAAGTTTTGTGTACTTGCAAGCTCAGCCATAGGCTCAACATACACACATTGTAATTTTGCAAGTTACTGTTTGACCTTATAACACCAATTTTTAACACCATTATTTGCCAGAAATTTAGACCACATAAAAATCTTTAAAAGTAATTTTTTTTTAACTATTACAATTTACAAATATTGTATGTTTTTTGATGAAATGAAAAAAAAATATTACACAAACAATGCACCAAATTACATGACCAAAGGCATAGGCAGGGCTCGACACTAGCGGTGGCCCGGTGGCCCGGGGCCACCAAAATTGGATGTCGGGCCACCACAATTCCAAAATATGGAGGTTTTGGTGGCCCGATTGGGCAAGTAAAAATTTCAAAGTGTCAATGTGATTTTTGTGATAAAAATTAATGGATGACCTTGCGTGTCAATTTTCCTAAAATCGGCGAGCAAAGATCGGCGCCGCGCTGCTCCTAACAAAACGGAGAACGCAGCTACAAAATTGCCTCCGTCGGAAAATTATCAGGAGCGATTTTCAAAATGATTAATCTAAAAAAATCGCCCCCGCGAAATTTACAGCTAAATATATTCTTTATTGCCAGCAGTTAATATAGCCTCGAATTTCCTAAAAAAAAAAATACCAAATCAGTAAAAGAAATAAATGGTCATTTTTGCAGAGCAAAGGCTAGCTAAAAATCCAGCAATTTCTTGCTAGTAATGTGATTTTCCAAAGACGCAAAATTAGCAGGCCTGGGAAGCGAAGTCGGACTAATATAGACGCAGTGCACTTCCAACTAATTCAGGAAGAGAAAACTTGCATCAAGAAAAGAAAATGAAGATCACCAAAAATTCTCGCAAGAACTTTAAAGATATTGGAAATAATTCAATAAAGAATTACTGCAAGTAGCAGAGAAGATGAGCAGAATGTTTAAAATGACATTTTTCAAAGTTCTACAAGTTGCAAAGATATCGGCAAATTCGCGCCAGTTAGCTCCTCAGTGAATGCTTAGTCCCACATGTTTTAAATGGTGTGGTAAAAATCGTATTTCAAGCTCTAACTTACGATTTTGGTGGTAAATTTCTGCACTTGAAAGTGATAAATTCAACGACAGATATGTCACAGGAGTGTAAGAAATTATGTTTCTGAAATTCTAACCTGATTTTTGGGGGACGTTGGGTCAAAAAGTGGCGAATTTGGAACAGCTGGAAACAACCTCAATAGGCTACCTAGCCACTGAAATCTAGCCTTGGCTGGTGGCCCAGAGAATGGCCAGACACAGTGTCATGTTCACTGGCTTGCCTGGCGGTCTGGTTAGCTGGTCTGTTTCTCTTGTGTTCCCTTTTATGAAGTACTTTGTTAATTTAAATTTTCAAGTTTTAGAAGGAGTGTTTCTTGTCAGAAAATCATCTCAAATGATTTTGAATAAGAACCATGTAATAATTTAAGCAATTTGGGGAATGAAATAAACACTGAAATGTTACATTATTTTGTTTATTTTCACTTTTTATTTTCCAACATTTTTCATTAGGTTTATAAAAAAAATTGTGTGCATTCACATATGAGGGATACATTTTGGGATACCTCGTGAAATTTTTTATTGCCTCCATATGCATAGTATAGGTCTACTGTTGCTGAATCCTTAACATGATATGAGTTATACAAATTCAAACATTGATATTGAACACAATTGATACCAAGTGAATTGATTACGTAAACATACATCACACAATATAGAGTCTTATTTTTTTCGGGCAAGCAAAACCTTTAATCATGAAACTATGACATACATTGTGTTTGTTTTTATTTATTTATTACACTGTACACATGCAAGAAAAAAAAAAGATTCTCACAAAACTTGCTAGGAGACTCCAGATCATTCCCAATCATGAAATATTTGCAAGAATCTAGGATTCTCAAAGGATTCCTTTGCGAGAATCTGAAAAGATTCCCGCCGTCTGGCAAAGTTTTTTAGGCCTGAGAGCCTATTTTTCTACTAAAATATCATGCAAGAGTAAATGTACAAATTTTTAATGTTTTTCTTTGTTTTTTGGGGGGCCACCAAATTTGAATTTCGGGCCACCAAAAATTTAATTTTAAGGATTTTAGTGGCCCGACAGGGCCACAAAAAAAAAAGTTAGTGTGGAGCCCTGGCATAGGATATTGCCAGCTACATGTATAGTGGTGTTGGAAATGGAATTTCAGTTCAAAGGTCACTGACCTTTGACCTTCAATAGATTTCTTTCAAAATCTACATTGTTCTTCCTTGACACAAGCCCCAACCTTCCAACTTCATTTAAAAAAAAATGATTCTGATTTCAATCCTGCTTGACCTGCTAATAGACAGATACACGAACAAACAGTCAGGTAGACAAATAACAGAATGTGGTAATAAAGGAAATTAAAATCACTCTGTTGTTTTGAAACCTAAGAAGGATAAATACAAAATTTCAAGAATGTCATATTTCTTTATTGCCCTGGTAAATCTAATATTGTGCACTGAAATGAAATGTAGAAACAGTTGCTTGGCAACAGTCGTCACGCTGGTGCGGCTAATATTAGAATTGTTAGAGTAGAAACTGGATGGCTGATGACTGAAAACAATGGTGAACAGAAATGACATTTTTATGAGATGGCAGATAAGACTGAAAACTTGACCTACTAGGAGTGACAACTATATGAAAAAAAAAACAAAATAAGTGATGAATAGATCGGGCACTGCGTTAAATAATGCAATAAGCGAAAGGTGAAAGGCATCCCTCGCATGAAGCATCTGTAAAAGAGATCACAAATTCTCAACTAAGTTAACCCTGACACACTCAGACTGCCACCCACTTCCGAGAATTTCACAGAATTCAGTTTTCATTTTAAACCGGGAAAGGAATAAACAGCAGAGTAGGCTTACGCCATACATGTACTAATACCATACCTTTGTTTTTGTTTTGATATTTTCCTGGCCATTTGTAATGCATTGAGCATGTGACCTTACTATGTGTAATCTTGAGTCATTGATTGCATCAGTGCAATGTATTCCCGTCAATTGAATGAGGGTACAGAATCTCTTGCAAATGTCTGTAATTACTGCACATTCTGGCGAATTGAAAGACTAGCGTTGATCTTACAATATTCACAAAAGTTGTTCAGTACAGTTGAGGGAAGGAACCCGAGCCATCCCCACCCCCCCCCCCCAAAAAAAAAGCGATAGCCAAAATGTGTCTCGCCCAGTTTTGCGTACATGATAGAAACTTGCTCAAAATACTTTAACATTGGGCTCAAAATGTTTGTTGACCCCTGCCGGTGACATTTGACCTTTTGGTGACCTTCAGCTCCCTATGAAACATCTACCACCAAAGTTTGGTCATAATTGGGCAAATGAGGGCCAAATTATTGGCCAAAATAGAAACTTGCTCAAAAAACTTAACATTGGGCTCAAAAAGGTTGTTGACCCCTGTCAGATACCTTTGACCTTGTAGTGACCTTCACATACTTTTAAATTTGAAAGTCTGTATGATCAATCTTCCATCCAAGTTTGATTGAAATTGGAGCATTTAGCACAGAGTTATTCAAGGTTTTGTAAGCAAAATTAATCCACCTACTGCACTGCCTAAAAACAATTGGTGCATGGTTACATTTACATGTAAATTGGTAATTCAACATTTGCTCTGGCATCAATCAGTTGCTCCAGTGATAATATCTCTTAAAGACAGAGTAAGGGATTTGCACGTCAGAAAATGGTAAAATGAATGAAATCAGCTCAAATCGTTTACAAGGTGAAGATTAGTATAAATAAACACCTGTCATACATGTAGAACCTTTGGGTAGAATACGTAGTTTTGGTCAAAATCTGGACAATTAAACTTCAAAATTTACAGTGATGTCGACTTGCACGGGCCGTTCCAAAATTGTCCGATCAGTCGTTAGCCGAAGGTCGCGCGGAGTTTTTCTACATATACGCTTATACAGAAAAATGCATAAAAAAGGTCATTTTTCACGGACAGGCGATGTACATGTATGCGCATACAGTGAAAAGGGTATCAAAATCACCTAAATCAGGAAAAAAGGGGTATAATTTTACAACAGCTTGTAATTGGGTGTGTACAAAGGGAATATACAGTACATGAATTTTACTTATCAATCATGAAATAAAACATTTGAGGCATTATCCACTCCTAAAACAATTGTTTACGGTATAGGCCTAACTGAGATTGACAAATAAAATTTACTTGTGTAGGGTCCACTTTGAAAGCAGCAGACCTACACTGCACATGTGGGTCTACGATTGTAGACTGTTGAAAGAGAATGGTGTCCACTTTGTAATGACAGTCAATTTTATTATGACTTGAATGCATTGAACAGACAGTACTTACAGTTTTGATTTTAATTTTGGTCAACTTAACAGCTTAACAGATAATGTACAATGCCAACAAACTAGGAGATATTGCTGGTGAAGTACAATCACCCATTTAAATGCCATTATACTAAATTTAATTGCTTCACTCAGTTCATTGTAATTGATTTAAAGAAGTACAGAAATCTTTTGTCCAGTAACTGAATTACATCTAAGCTTCTTTTGTGAACAAATACCTTCATGGCCAAGCACCAACATGTGTATCAAACTATCACTAACAACCCTATTGAGATCCACTGCATATCTTTATTATGATTCATAGTTTTCATACTGTCTGTCAAACAAAATCCATGATCAGGTTTTCAGCAAAGGAATCACTTGGAACAAACTCCCTCCTCTTTTTGAAATCAGCAAAAAAAAAAATGTTAAAAACATTTATGTTTTTCTGAAGTCATAATTACAATTACAATGTACTGTACATGTAATTATATGTTGCAGGATATCTTTGTAAATTGCAGTAGAAGTACGTGGAACATTTAATAGTGATGCTGATAATGACTATAATTACAAAGATGATGATGATGATACTGTTATAATAATAATAATAATAATAATAATAATAATAATAATAATAATAATAATAATAACAATAATCATAATCATAATCATAATAACACTACTACTACTACTACTATTACTACTACTATTAATAAGAAAAATGACAATAAAAACAATAATTATTATTATAATATATAATGATGATAGTGATGACAAAGAAGAACTAAAAACCATGTGAGAAGTTCAAATTAAGTAGTGCCAAGATGCAACACTGTCCAAACGGTCAACAACAAAATTTATGTGATGGCAAGTCATACTCCTTAACAGGAAAAAAGCATTTCTAAAAAAATGTTCTTACTTGTCTGAAAAATGTACTTTTTGGTGGATCAATTTAAAAAGTCACTTTGTAATTATAGACACAAGAAATGGGAAAATACTTTTGAAATACAAAGTACCTGCAACATTCAACCATGAAACTTGGATAGACTGCATGCAAAGTTTTGTAATCATACTTATGTTTACAGAGTTTATTGCTTTTCATTTAACAACTCTTCAAAACATTCGCACCAAGTGTGGCTGAGAGTCTCAAAATAAAACATTGTTCCAACTTTGAGTGACTTACTACTCAGCCTACACGTACTGACCAGCATGGCCTAGTACTGTAGGTCCATGTGACCAGTATGAATAAACTTGTTTCAACTCAATATTCATGAAGTTATTTACTGAGACTTTAGCATATTTGTAGTTATACTGAGTTGTACATACAATTTTCTCACATACATGTATCTATTGATTACTCATTTTGTGTTGCAGTAAGAGCAAACTCTTTAATCGTTATCTTCCTTATAGATCTCACCATTGTGACAATGTAAACAAAGCAAGCATTTAACCAGTTATATTATAAACATCACAGGGTAGCTAGTACCAATCCTGTGAATAGTGTTCAATAATGGTACTTGGAACTGACCATTTATGAGGTCGGACTCCAACACAAACTGCCAGGTCTTACTAAACTGCATCAGCACTGAGGACACTGAGAAATCGACAAATATCAAGCAATTTTCACCATTTCAACACACCAAAAATATACCCGTGACTACATACCACCGCATTCATTGTCCCAGCCAGACAGACGAGAGACGAGGACTAAAGCCAGCCAGCCTCCTGCGTGTATTAGCCTGCAGCGTCTGCTCAATAACACTGCCATGTATTTCCATGAATAGAATGTCAATAATAAGCTGCGGGGATTGGCTCGGCTGGGTAAGCCGGGCACCCGAGCGTGTCACTGGTGAATAACAGTGTTATGTGACAAAATATAGATATGATGTAAAACACATGGTTGGTGGTAAGGGGAAAAAAAATGAGCTGGAGCCTACTTGGGAAACTAACTATACATACCATTGCGTTGAGGTGTGCGCTGGAGTGACTCGTTCGCATCTTAGCGCTTCATTGGCATGGCTCTTCCAGTGGTGATGTAGCAGATAATGATTTGGGGGAAAATAATTTTCTGTTTCAGCTTCTGTGGTGATCATACGCTGCAAATCGGGGTATTTATTGTTAGGGATGATGCCAAGTTCTATTATAATTACTTGGACAATGTCCAGCTGATGAATGTTTTGGTATGGAAAACATCTATGCCTGCACAATCATATTAGATCCCATTCTCAGCTGACACGTCAGTATGGTATATTGCATGCTTCATTAACAGCTCACTGTAACAGGTCACAGTATTTTGCGATGCATCATTAGATAAAAGTAAAACGCTCCTTCACTTCAGTTTAAATTTCTGTGATTACGACACACGATAAGTTGAAGATTTCAATAATTCTGCATCTCAAGCATTTTGTAGCATGTGCAGAATTCCACGATGCACTCTATCGATGGCAAACTTGCGTACAAACAACAGATACAGTACGACTTGTCCGTCAAGATCGAGCTTTCTATGGTTCAGAATTTCATACTCGAGTTTCCTCTGCAGATATTTCTCACATTTCTACCTGCTTCACAAGTTGCTGAATGCAACATGTGCAACATGATAGTCTGTTGCCTAGTCCCTGTTGTGAGATGCATCAACTCTAATGCATATAAAGCAACTTCAACTTGTTGTCTTCTACAGAACACACAATGCAGAGGTCACACACTATAGGATCTGTGAAAACAATTTAACCCTTTCCCTCTCAGATTCTGTCATTCCCATAGAGTTAATACACAGTACAGCCAGTTCCAGTAGCCAACAGGCTAATAACAGTGAACCACATCGTCACACAAAGTAGGACAGCGGGATGCCATGAAACAAAACCAACACAGAGCGAGTCTCTGAAGCAGACTAACGCCACACTTGAATGAGTGACGATTTCCTCACCCATAACAAAGGGCCAATACAAAACCTGGCCTGAACTTGTGAACACCGAACAGTTGTGTTGGCTCAGTTTGGAGTCTGGACATAGGAAACACACCACACACAGTTACAGTACATGTATCCGGTGCGAATGAAAAGTACGAAACAGGAAATGTCATATTTCCCTCCAATTTAGATCGGTGGGTCGAGATGGTAATTGGAATGAAGGATATGTTGCATTAACAGGCATAATGGGATACCTGCACAAGGATGAATTACTCAATCCACTACCAATATTTTTATTTTTTTTTGGGGGGGGTCTTTTTTTTGTAGAATCTGTTAGCTTGGATCATCAATTTTCAAGGTTTGAGCATCACCAAGGACAAAGGAAGGTGAAAATAATGCAAACTCATTAAATTTCATCAACACACGCACAGAATACACTGTAACCATGAAGTTAAACAAGTATGTCGAGTATCTCTATGCACATACTAATTCAAGGGTGTAACACTTTGATATCAATATACATGTAGGGTGTCATTCATGCCATTGGTTTTGAAGTGAACCTCTGTTTAATTCCTTTTGAAACACAGGTGAAGTAGAAGAAATTAATTTAATACACTGATCAATTCTGGTAACATCACACACATGCTATACAAGATTTCGATAACAGAAGTTACATTAAAACTAGACATTAATTTGTCACTCAAACAAATACATGTACATGTATGGTGATCTGTATTGCTTTAATATGATCATACAGTTGGTATAGAATGACACAGCGTAGGAAATAACTCAGGGCAACGAGCAATTTAGCCCTTGGCAAAGCCCAAATCGCCCCCTAAAATCCCCAAAACCCAATTCCTTCAGTATCTTGCCCTCAGATTTGCTATGAAAAATTTCACATTTTCTTTAATTATTATGGCATTGAAACAAAAATATTTAAATGGTTGCTTTTATGGATGAAGCATCGGCCAAAACCATTGGCAATTCTTCAAATTCTTATGTGTAACGAAAAAGTAGCCCTGGTGATAGGAAAATAGCCCCCCAAAATTCAAAAATA